>VDFB02379711.1:242251405-242283833 GCA_007258455.2 Sequoia sempervirens
ACATCCATTTCTATATCAAATAAAGGTTTTTAATCTCTAATTCAACATAACACATCATGATCATTACATTCATAATCATTTTTTATTTTATCCATATATTAATCCTTTTTCATCCATCATTTTCTTTCATCTAACACCTTCTTCTTCTCTTCTTTCAAGAGATCACTTCTACACTTTATACATAGGTAATCTCTCAATGGGGCATCAATCATTTTAATCATTTGATTTCTCACTTGATTAGGCAATATCATCATTATTCTTATCTTTTCTATTTTTTTCATCTTGGCTAATTTTATTTTCTCTGAAACAATATCACTTTGAACATTACTTCATAGTGGGGAAAAATGTACAAACCTAAATTATTCCATCTAACCCTAATCTTCAACATGGCATTGATAATTAGAACCATTAATAATTTATCTCCTAATTAATTAACAATAATTCATCATAAAATATTATTTATCATTTAATCATCATATATTATTTATTTATTTATTACCATTTATCACATCACATATCATTTATTAATTAATAATGTCAGTTTAATCCATTTATCATATTATTATTAATTTAACATTTATTAATAATCTTCATTTATCCATCTAATTTTTATAATACTTTATTAATTAATTAAATGTGATTTAATTATCCATTTTCATCTCTTTAGTCAACTCCACCATCACTAATCAAATAACTTGTCTTCATTTAGAAACTCAATCTTCTCTCACAAATAACTCTTATTCATTTTAGAATCTTCATCTTGATCTACCAATGAACTCATTTTTCAAATGGAAATTTTGTGTGCAAAATTATCCATCACCTTAAATAAAATAATTCATTATTACATTTTCTATTTATCAATTGCGTTGACACCACATATTCTCCAATTAACTAAATTCTTGAATATTGTCCTCATCTCTCATTTTATTTTTCTTGGAAATTCTATAAATATAGTATTTTCTTCATCATTTGATATCTCACATCTTATCCAAACCAACTCTATTAAAATAATATCAATTACTGTTATGCAAGTGTACTATCAATAAATCAATAATCAGTCATAGTTTTATGTTGCAAAGATCATGCATCCACACACTTTTTTTATGTTTTTGAGTGTTTTATTTTCTTATTTTCTAATTTTGGTGCATACAACTACTATTAGGAATTTGAGTAAGTATGATGAATCCTTACCCATTTAGTCCATTATATTGTTTTAATATATATATTTCTATTGTGGATAAAATGTTTCTATATTACCCTTATTGTATAATATTATTATAAATAATGGAACATTTTTTAAGAAATAGGGAAGTAAAGATATATTAAAATCAATTTATTTCAATATCTCTTATATTATGTTTATTATAAAAAATATTATTTCAAAAGAAAATTTACAAATAACACATCTCAAGAATTTGAAAAAAATGGTTAATAAGTGTGATACTAAGTAGATACCTAACTTGTATTTCCTTTGTGGAATCAAACAATCATTCATTACGCACATGATATACTCTTTAGTTACTATTTTATGGTACTCATGCCATTATGCCACTTGAGTTATATATACCATACTTGTGAGTAGTGATTCAATTACTATATTTAGATTATTATTGATGACAAAATACATGAATAATAATGATTGTTCAAAGAACTTAAATCTCTTGGTGGATATCATGTTCATACCTTACACATTTATGTATGCATATTTAGACCAATTGAAAAGGAGTTAAAATAAAGGTATATTTTGACACAAATTTGAGGTTCATTACTTAATATTTGAGAATGATCCTAAAACTCCAAATATAAAACAAGAATTGTGATCAATATTTAAACCTAGTTTTGATGGATCAATCTAATTATGGTTTCTAAATATGGAAAATGAACCTTTAGTTTGACCACCATTGATGGAAAACCTTTAAGAGATCTTGTTAGTATTATAAACTTACATGAATATTAATCTTATGGGTTCATCCTTTCTTTATTCCATTTACATGACTCATCTCATGTTTTGATTTTCTATTTAGATTATATTCATACTTATAGTAATCTTGAGATTATTTTATGAATCTATAAAACTATAGCTTATTGGTCCAAACTCATGTTCATTACATGTTCACTTAGCTAGAAACATATATTTTACTTCTATGTTACTAAATATTAGAATTAATAGTTTAACATGATAATTTTACTCATAATGATGAAATTATCAAGTGTGGTTTCCTTGTTCACATTCTCTATATTTATAATTATTCATGTTTATGCTAATCATGATTGTATATTATGCTATCATGATAATTTTTCATTTTCAAATTGATTATTATAAGAACATATCAACTATTATGTACACTCATAGGATCCTTATATTATGTTGTAGTCTTATATCATGTTGACCTATGACCATCACTCAAAGCAATATTGGCTACAATGTGGTTTCCTAACTATCTTTGTACTTTTATGACATTTAATATTACAATAACTAATAGATGTTAGGCATCAAATAATTTTTATTTGATTTCATATCTTTAAATAGAGTTGTTAATTCAAATGACTATGCATCATAACAACATCTACTTCAATAAGAAAATATTTTTCATCAGTACCTAAATACTTAATTTTATATTTGATATTTGATTTTATTTTGTTATGGATCTTCATGTTAGTTCACATTCTATTCAATATGTGTGGGTCTTAAGATCAAATTCTAGAAAGTTTTCCCTTTGTTCTCTACCCAATTTGAACCATTTGTCCCTAATGTAGTTACTAGTATTCAAAATAATGTATTTCACATGGAATTTTACAAATAACTTGATCCTAGCTTAATCCCATTTGTGCTCATTTCTATGGTCTAGAATTAATCCTCTATTTTATCCAATCTTCATCTAGGATTAGATCCATAGTTTTACAAATCAACCTAGTTAGATGAACAGTTGCAAAATTGATCATATCTCTTGTAAATATCAAATTAAATGTTTGGAGTTGTATGCTTCCCTTTATTAGGCCATTGAGCTCGGTCACTTGAATCACAAAATGTTTCAACTACATGCTAGCATGTTTTATTTATGGAAAATACTTAATCCACTTAGAGTAACTTTAAAAATCATGGAATGAACACATATGCATACACTAATGGGCCTAGAAAGAACTATCTAGTGGCATTAACATCAAATCAATATTCTAGAGCATATTAAATTTTTTTTGGTTTCTTTATTTTAAGTAATTAATATGGAATCCTTATGGGTTTTCATATGAGGGACATATTGTCAATATTGCATGTAAAATTTCGATAGCTACTACCAAATGATAATTAGAAGGTATTTTCCATAGTATGTCAAATTAAGATATGTATATGAAGATTCAATTGAGTTTATTTTTTTGAAAAACTCATTGAACCATACTTGTGAGTAGTGATTCACACAAAAACATCATTTAAGAAAATTAATGTTCCACTTAACACTTATTGCATCTAGTTGATGCTCACAAGGATGAAACAACAAGCCTTCCTAAGAGGTCACTCATCCCAATACTACTAGAACTCAAACATGCTTAAGCATGGAGCTTCCCACACTCAAGTCCACTTTTCCTAGTTGAACCATAGATTTTTGGCTCTTAGGACTTCTCTAACTCTTCTAGGGTTTTTCACCTCAAAGGATAGAATTAGGCCAAAAATGCTAACTAGTTAATTCAAATTATGTTATGTGTGATATGTTGTCTAACCTAAATGAAGTTAACTAAATGAAATTGACTAATTTGAATGGATGAAAATGAATGCAAAAGTGAAAGTAAAGCTATGTTTGAAAACACACTATGATATGCAAACAATGTAGTAAATGAAGAAATTATGCCAAATAGAAAGAAACAAGATGAATCTAAGTGCACCTAGATGAAATGTGATGGATTTGGAATGTTTTGAATGCTGGTTGAAATTACTGATTTTTCACAGTGGGACTCATTCGCCTAGGGTGGCAAATTAGTCCTCCTCTTGGTGAAAAACTGTCAGGAGCAAGTTTTTGTCTATCGAGATCCGAAATCTGACAAAATTCAGATTTTTAGTCCTAAGGTGGGACTCATTCACCACAAGTGGCAAATCAATCCTCTCCCAAATTTTTGAAAAATCAAGAGACAACTCTGCAACACCAGATTTGGAAATCACTACTTGTGAGGTTGTCGAAGTCAATTATGCAGAAAACGGACAGAAAACTTTCTCCAAGCTTGAAATAGACTTAAGTTTACTTGAAGCACCTAGTTGACTTGTAAACCAATCTTCAACACCAAAAATATTGTCAAATCTGCATACATAGGTCTACAAACAAACATGAAAATAGGGGAAAATGGTTTAAGGTTAGTGAATAGGGGTTTTCCTTGGTCAAACCCCATTTTTGGTAATCAAACCTTCAATAAAATAATGAAATGTAAAGGAATGATAAACTAACAACATGCAATTGCTATTAACTTACCAAACCCTTGATGATGTAAATCTTAAGTAATGTCAATGGCTGCTTCAAAGTACTTGAATAGTGCTTGAGAAGATGTAAAACACTTGAATGCTTGAATGAGTGCAGAGATGTAAAATGAGGTAAAAATCAAATATTTATACACACTTGTGCCATAGTTACCCTTTCATACCTCATCACGGGATGACATCAAGTGATTTTGAATAAAATCCTGAAAGGAAATTTAAAATATTTTGAATTTGGGGCCAAGAGGGACTCGTTCACCACCCATGGCGAATGGGTCCCACCTAGGACCTAAAAAAAAGTGTCGGGAAATATGTTGTATTTAATGTTGTTTGTTGGGATAATACTGAAAAATACACTAAATTAAGCATATGAGAGCATAAAGGGGTCAAATAAAGCATAAGAAAAAGGGATAAATAGTGAAGACGTGCCTAGAAAAGCATGAAATCTTGTTACAAGACTTTACAACACTTTAAAATAAGACTTGGTGATGAATAAAAAGGTGAATTTTTAGGTGAATTGGAATTAATAGAGTCCAAAATGTTCTCCATTGGATTCAGAGTGCTGGAAAAAGGAACGATTGGATTTATTTCATCAAAATTTTATCAAGGGTTTGATGCAAGCCGTTTTTATTTTTGCTTCAGAAATCCACCTTCCACTCAGTTGTAGGAAAAATTATTTATGGGTTTTGTAGCCAATGTTAGAATCCAAGTGGGTATCATTTAGATTTTGTATATATTGTACAAATAAAGAGAAAATTGTTGTACAAAAAGTGACATGTGTCATTTTTTTCTATTGGCTGAAGGTTAAAAGAAAATTATTTATCTTCTGCTTGCTAGATCAAAAAATCATTTATGGGTTTTGTTCTTAGCATCAAAATATTTCTAGGTTGTTTTTATTGTCTAAAAATAGTGAGTATATTTTTCAGAAATCAAATCAAAACTAAACTTTTTTTTGCTAGAAAGCCTGTTTCCTATAAGCTAAATTCAACTTTATTGAAAAATTCATAACTTTTGGCCACTGTGTCTGTTTTTGGCAAATGAGATATCGACGAAAATCTAGTTTCGAGCACTTCACATTGGTGCTGGCCATTTTTTCAGATTTTATCATCTAGGAAGATCTGAGGTCAATTTTCAATCATGAAAGCAAATGTGAACATTGGTTGGTGCATGCACTCTTTTTTGTTTTCATGCACTAGGTTTGCATTTTCTCTCTAATTTATGCATGTTTTGCATGTTCTCCTTTTACAATCATGGGGTATTGTAATAAATGGACTTATATAAATTTCCATCAGGGGGGATTCTTGCATAATAATTTGATTATGTAGTTTCATTACATGCACTTTGACCTCATCTTCATATTGATGACAACTCGTATGAGTTGTATCTGGATTATGTAGTTTCTTTTGGCCGCATCTTACTCATAGCTTGACACATTTTGGTTCACATCGGTTCACATCTCAAATTGAGAGCCTACGGTTAGTGATCCTGAATCACATCAGATTCACATCGGGTCACATATCAATTTGAGGGCTATTCATTTTATGGTTAATGTTACAGAATCTTCATGGTACTTGCTCCTATGGATCAGTTTTAGTCCTAGTTTGGCATCCTCATCGAGATACACATAGCTTCCAGATTATTTCATCATATCATTCCCTCTTATGGGGGGAATCATTTATTCATCTAATGTTGCTTCATAGATTCCAGGGTTGTTCCATTTTGTGAGATTTCCAGTGTTCCTTGGCATCAGGTCTGTTGTTTCATTATCATGATTCTTCCTGAGTCTTTCAGTGACTCCCAAATGGTTTCTTGTAAACAAAGGTATCTTTCCTTGCTTGCTAGTTTCAGGATTCTAGTGCTTCTGCAGCAGGTCATTTCATTGAGGGGGTTTGTCCCACTGGTTTTCTACTCTTTTCTCATTCATTGCATTTGTACATATGGGTACCTGATTAGACCTTCGCTTGTCAAGACCCATCTTTGTTTCTCATGCATCTTTTCCTTAATGTTTTAGCTACTTCCTAAGTTCATCTTAAGGGGGGTGTTAGAGTAATAAGTTATTTCACTTAATTAATTTAATCATATTGGTTAATTAATTAAGTCACTTATCACTTTAGTTACTTAAGCTAAACTTAGGCACATTAATATAATTAATTATTAATTATTAAGGTGCACGCTTAGGGTTTCCTTTAGGTTATGCATACATTGCTTTTATAAAGAATTAATCTCTTGTAATTTCAATTCTAATATATTCATTTGCACATCTTCATGCAAATTGCTCTGGCTTTTTTTGTTTTCCTCTTGTGGAAGGTATTTTCTAGTTTGCATGTCTAATCTTGGATTCTAAAATAGAAGAATGTAGAAATGTCTTACAACACTTCACAACACCTTCACAAGACATCGTTATTTGAATTTTAGTACCTAAATAAGCATGTTCAATCCATGTCACAATATAAAATCAAAGCAAAATAGTTCCAACACTATAAAACAAGACCTAAAAGGCCATGAAAATGACAAGGCCATTTTTCTATGGAACATTTAGCCCCCACTTTAGTGAGAGGATGAAATTTCTTCAAACTCACACTAAAGTAGCCATGAACATCGAGGGAAGGGTTTAAATACACTTATGTTAGAAAGATAGAATGACAATGGTCAAGAGGGATGATCAAGCCTCCAGGATGAAGATCCCATGGAAAACTAAGCATAAGAACAAAGGAACACACAAGTCTTGAGAAGATTTGGATGAAACTTTGATCATCAATCCAACTAGTTGTGGATTAGATCTAGGTTGATTGTTTAAAAGGATAATGTGTACTCACTCTAGGGCGACAAAACACATGATGATCTGTTGGAGAGAAAGCCTAAATTTACTCACTCTGGGGCCACAAAACTAGTTGTCCACAGGGTGAGAAAGCCTAAAAGGTAAGATACATTTGCTAATTGGTATGCACTCACAAACAAACAAAAAAGTTCCTATGGGGAAAAGTCATGCTGCTAGGTGGGCTTCCCGCTCAACCATGTAAAAGTTATACCCATTGATAAATTTAACAAGGTGCCACAAGGAAACAAATTCTATGAACAAAAAGACAAAGTACCACAGCCATGCAAGCTACATTATGCAAGGTGGAAAAAATGCAAAAAAAATAAAATGTAAAATGCAAAAATGTAAAGTGTAAAATGTTCAAAGAAGTCTTATTCAATTCATGCAAGGTCAATCACTTAGGGGACATTGTGTCTAATGTCTCCAAGAGAGGACCAATCAAAGAATAGTATATTCGCAACTTAGGGGATGTAATGCGTCACATCAAGCCACCAAGAGGAATGCAATATGCTTGGAAAGATCACACTTGTGAGGGACATCACACCCAATGTCATCCACAAAGTTACGAATACATCATATTAACAACAAGGATACACTAGGAACCAAGAATGCAAATGAATTATGGTAATGTATGCCATGCCCCCCACTTTAATGGAATTTCTACACATTGTTTTGTGAGAAATTACTTTAAAGTAGTGAAGGAAAGAAAAAAGTAAAACGAAAAAAAGACATGAGAGCCAACTTAGAAAGCCCTATGCCAAGTCATATGTTTTGAAGTTAGGATGTGTCATGTCAAGAGAAAACAAAGAAAGGGATTTTCCCCCCATAAAAGAAAGCACGCCAAACACATAAGGGATCTATGGATTTGGGGTCAGTATGTTCATTGATGTAATGTTTTTATGAAAGAGCTCGGAACTGTCATCATTCCACAAAGCACATAGAACTGGAAGAATGAAAAAGAGAGCAACTAAAAAGGAAAAATGAAAGTCTGTTTTAGGTCAACATCGAAGAGACATTGCGGTCTCAACACTTTGCATCATTCCCAAATGTAAAACACAAGTGAAACAAAAAAAATGAAAAGGTGAAAGAAAATGAAAAAGCTTTTCGGTCAACATGAAGGAGACATTTCGGTCTGAATGCTTTGCACCATCCCCAAAATGAAAACACAAAACAAAAAAAAGTTAAAAAGACAATGTATGACATATAGAAGAATAGAGGAACAAATAGAAGAAGTGTATGAAGCGAGGGAACATCAAACACACGATACAAGGGAATACAATACACATATGAAAAGGAAGATAAAAAGAGAAATGCAAAAAAAGGGATAGTTAGGTGAATGCAAGTCAACCATCTAACAAGTCATTCGCCTCCCAATGATGTTCAGTGTAATGTGAGCACGGTTGGCTATCTAGAGGAAGAATTACAAGTGTCGAACCAAGAGTCGCATCAACTTCTTCACTTTGCAGAGAAGATGTATCATTTAAGCTCATTGTAGATGAAAATAAAGAATTTAAATAATTATGCACTTTTTCATCTATTTTTGCTATCGTCACTTCATCATCATCATCATCATCATCAAGATTAATGAAAACGGAAGGACGAAAGGTGATTTCTAAGGAAGGATGTTTCAATAGCTAAGGTTGTTTGATTGGTTCAATTTGTTGTGTAGGTTGCACTCGACTTTCATGTGGCAGGTCAAGAGAAGGAGGGTGGTCATATATTACTTCAGTCAAAGGTAAAGGTTGATTTTATTTATCTTCTTCTATGACAGATTGACAAGCAAGGAGACGATGACAACGCCTTCATTCCCTAGCACCGCGGTTTCGTTTAATTATGTTTTGGAGTTGTTGAGGTGTAAGAGCGGATTGAGGCATCATAGGTTCTTCTACTTCCGAAGAGGGAAGAACAGAAGAAACCAAAGAGGATGGATCAACCACTTTTTCTTTAGATTTATACACCTTTTTTAAGTGAGGAGGCATGACATGAGTGGTTTCATTTTCCCTTGGTCATTTAAATGATGGCTTGGAAGTATCAAGGGGTGGTTGTTCAATAGGTTGTATGGTTTTCTGAATTTTAGACTTAGGTTGAAGCATGGTTTCGTCTATGATAGGAGGTGTGCAATTGGATGGGGATGAGTTACGAAGTGACAATTTGACAATCTTTCTAGCTTTAAACTTTTGATAAGCAATGAAAAAGAAGTCCTTTCAAGGTGTGATAGGTTCCATAGGTGTAGGACAAAAGGCTTCTAATGAAAAATTACATTTGGAAGATAAAGGATTAAATGCACCATGGTGTATGGTGACTATCTCATTGTCATGTGGAAACTTCAAACACTTATGAATGAGTAATGAGACCGCTTTCATTGAGTGAAGCCAAGGGTGGCCTAGCCGCAAACGAAATTGGTCAGATTATGGAATAAGTGAAAATTTTACCTCCAAAGTTTTAGGTCCTATTGATAAGGGTAGAATGATGGATTCGATCGTAGAGCATGCAAAACCAGTATGTGTCTTAATCCATGCAGTTGGTTTATTATATTCATCTTGATATAGCTCATGTAATACTAGAAACTCCTCTGTGATCACATTTTTGCCACAAGTGGGATCTATTAATATCCCATTAATGGGCTTATTATAGATTCTTCCAACTATGTAAAGAGGGCCATCATGAAGTTTTTGTAGTATGTCTTTAGAAGAAAAGGTGATATCAAGAGATTTAGTGGTTTGGCCCTTATGAGGGATAACGTCTATCGTAGCTACTAGCTCATGATAAGACTTTTCATAGTAACAAGAGGATGTGTATCATGTTGTTCATTGTTTGTCTCAACAGTCATTACATCAGTGGTTGAAGGTTCGCTAGCCTTGAAAAATGAGGTAGTATGTTTAGGCATGGGATTAGTGAAAATTTGCAAATTCTGGTTAAGGGGTACAACAGACTTATTGCCTTGATCATTAACACCCATAATGGACAAATGGCCTAAATCAATGAGGTCTTCAACTAAATGTTTTAGAAACTTATAGTGTTTAGTGTCATGTCCATTTTGGCGATGAAAATAATAATAAGCATTATGTTTGAAATTGGGTGGTAAAGGTGGCTTTGGACCAAGCAGTCGGACGTGTGGAAAAGTGAGCAGGCATTGTTGAATTAATTGGTTAATTGTGTTATGAAGGGTATTAGTTAGGGATTGAACTATCTCTTCTCGTCCCCATAGGTATACAACTGGGCTTTAATAGTCGCCACTTGATTTGGAATAGGTTGGGTTGGCTTACGGCTGATGTTCACTTAGGTGAAGGGTATGTGTGCAGATCATCATGGAAAAAATAGGCCCTTAAGGGCAAAATTCAAAAATCGAAAGTTAGCAACTTGATGTAAAAATATGAATAAGTTATCTATATTATTTCAAAATATGTAACAATAGAATCGAGCAAATTGAATGTAGTTTCTAAACTACTAGGTTTTTAAAAATATATCTATTTGGTGAAAATTTGAAATTTCAATGCAAGAGTACTTCAAATTTCAGGGAAAATAAGAAGTAGGTGTTTGTCCTACACCCTAACCAAAAATAAAATGATAATATTTTAATATTTAGATATAAGTAGAGGACTCCATGTCTCGATGTGATGCTTATTTTTTGGTAATTTTTTTCAAGTAAATAGTTAATTATAATTTTTTATTACAAATTTTAAAAAATATAAAAATCTCTTATGTTTGACCACCTTAACTTAGTCAAAACTTCATGAAATTCAATTTTTTTTTCAATCCTATAGTATGTGAAGCATAGAATGTGACATTTTGTTTTGGATTCAAAACCGTGATACCGTTTGAAAGCTATAGATGTTTTTAATCAACCTATCAATCAGGACTTTAGTCATAATTTGAATAAAAAATGAATAATAATTACTTATTAAATTCAAAGTAAAACATAATTTATATTGGTGGAAAGTCGAGAATCTCCTTTAAAAATCCTTTTCATTTCATCAATTTTGGGTAAAAAAAGTCGTCAGCCACATAACCATCATATTGCCACTTTTTGGCCCGCCATGATCTTGCACATACCCTAATTAAACAGAAAAAGCCTCTATTTGGTTTGTAGAGGTTTTTGGTTATTTTGGTGTTGACTGTTGTGTTTAGGTTTATCAGCTTAGTTAGAAGTAGATTTTCAATCACGACTTGAAACCGAATTATGGTATTCACACAAGGTTGTACATAAATGCATAAACGAAGGAAATTTCATCATTTTTCATTTATCTTGAATGTGTGTGTGTAATTTTATGATAAATATATTTTGCAGATGTTCATCAAGAATCTTGACATTAATTTGAGCATACATAGATTGGTATCGTGAGATAAAATATGTTACTTTTTCATCTTTGTTTTGTCTACATCACATAAGGTCAACCATTGTCTTTCTAAGTGTCATGTTAACTTGAAAGTGACTTATGAAAGCATCCACTAATTCATTGAATGAATGAATGGAATGATTAGGAAAGTTGGAAAACCACTCTAATGTAGTATCTTTCAAGGTCCTTGGAAAGAGTTTTGCTAGAAGTTTCTCATCAAGGACAAAATCACTACATAATGTTGTATAAGCATTGACATGGTTGGAAGGGTCTCCTTTTCATCCATATTTCTCAAAACAAGGCATTTCTATCCCTTGTGGCATTGGGGTACGTAAAATTTCTAAGGATAAGGGGCTACTACGGACATGATATGTAAGTGGAGCAAATTGACCTGGACTAATGGTGGAAAGTTGATGTTGCATAGATGAAACAATGGTAAGTAGTTGTGTAAGAAGGGGATTAGGGTATGTGGGTTGAGGTGGAAGGGAAAATGGCGATGGAGTGTAGGTGATATGAGGTGAAGTGAAAGGAATACTATGAGGTGTGATGGTGGTGGAAAGGATTTGTGATGCCACAAGAGAAGTAGGAATGCTAGTGGAAATCGGGAAAGAAGTAGCTTGATGCATAGTTGTATGGACTTGCGGATTGATATAAGTTGGTATAGAAGTTATGGTTGAAGGGGGAGGAACTTGAGGTCCTCCTTGGCTTACAACAATGTTTGCAGATTGGGTATTAGAAGAGGCATGTTTATTGTAAATCTTGACAATTCTCTTCATCACTTGCAAGCCATCATCACTTTCAATCAAACGATGAATATTATCAATGGAAGGTATGGTAGTTTGGGAATTTTTTTCAAGTGAAAAGTCTTGTTGTAAATGTGTAAATTCTTCATGAATACTAATGACCTTGTCTTGAGGAAGAGAGTCATTTTGGTTGTCAACATTCATTGGATGGAAAGGTGAAGGTATAAAAGTGGTATTGTCAGGGCCTAATGCACCATTGCTGGTACTAGGAGTCAGAGCTCTTGAGATCCCAAGGTCCACAATGAAAGTGCTATTGTGGGAAGCCATGAGTCTAGAACTTCTTCTCACCAAAGTATTATCAATGGGGCACCAAACACTCATGCAAGTAACACAAAGGAGGGGTGAATGCAAATGCTTGCAACTAATCTAAGAGATTGAAATAAAAATAATAGAAATGTTGCTAATTGTAACTGAGATCTAACTATAGAAAACATAAATCCAGAAAAATGCCAGAACTGTGCTAAAAATGTTGTTTAACAAGTGCAAAGGGACTGATTCGCCCTAGGTGTTGAATGAGTCCCAGTATGCAATTTTTTTGTATTTTTTATAAATGTTAAGATGATGTTAATGTCCTAAAAAATGCAAACAATGATGTAGAATGCAGATTTTACTTTTTTCAAGGGGATGCAATGCAAAAATGAAATCTAAATGAAGTTTTCACTAATGCAAGATAAAATGTCATAAAATGCAAAAAAAAAATATAATGTACTAATTGAATGTTAATGCAAATGAAAACTAGGATGTAATATGTAAATGAAATCAGAAATGAAAAGTGCTCAAAAGTCAGGTTCACCAAAATGAACCATAGATTTTTGGCTCTTAGGACTTCTCTAACTCTTACAAGGTTTTTCAGCTAAAAGGAGAGAATTAGGCCAAAAATGCTAACTAGTTCATTCAAATTATGTTATGTGTGATGTTTTATAACCTAAATGAACATAAATAAATGCAATCTACTAATCTAAATGGATGAAAATGAATGCAAAAGTAAAATTAAAATTGTGTTTGAAAACACACAGTGATATGCAAACAATGAAGTAAATGAAGAAATTATGCTGAACATAAAGAAACATGATGAATCTAAGTGCACCTAGATGAAATGTGATGGATCTGGAGTGTTCTGAATGCTGGTTCAAATTACTAATTTTTTACAGTGGGACTCATTCGCCTAGAGTGGTGAATTAGTCCTCCTCCTAGTGAAAAATTGTCAGGAGCAAGTTTTCATCTGTCAGGATCTGGAATCTGAAAAAATTCAAATTTTTAGTCCTAAGGTGGGACTCATTCACCATAGGTGGTGAATCATTACTCTCCCAAATTTTTGAAAAATTAGGAGACAACTCTGCAACACCAGATCTAGACATCACTACTTGTCAGGTTGTTGAACTCAAATCTATAGAAAATAGACAAAAAACCTTCTCCAAGCTTGAAATAGACCTATGTTGACTTGAAGTACATAGTTGACTTGTAAACCAATCTTCAACACCAAAATGCTTTTCAAATCTGGATACCTAGGTTTACAAACAAACATGCAAATAGGGAAAAATGGTTTAAGGTTAGTGAATAGGGGTTTGCCTTGGTCAAACCTCATTTTTGGTAATCAAACCTTCAATAAAATAATGAAATGTAAAAGAATGATAAACTAAGAACATGCAATTGCTATTAACTTACCAAACCCTTAATGATGTAAATCTTAAGTAATGTCAGTGGCTGCTTCAAAGTACTTGAATAGTGCTTGAGAAGATGTAAAATGTTTGAATTCTTGAAATATGAGATGAAATGCTTGAATTAGTGAGATGTAAAATGAGGTGAATCACATATTTATACGTGCAATTGTGCCTTAGTTACCCTTTAATACCTCATCACAGGCCGACATCAAGTGATTTTGAATAAAACCCCAAAAGGAAATTTAAAATATTTTGAATTTATGGCCAAGGGGGACTCATTCGCCACCCATAGCGAATGAGTCCCACCTAGGACCTAAAAACAAGTGTCAGGAAATATGTTGTATTTAATGTTGTTTGTTGGGATAATACTAAAAAATACACTTAATTAAACATATGAGAGGATAAAGGGGTCAAATAAAGCATAAGAAGAAGGGATAAATAGTGAAGATGTGCATAGAAAATCATGAAAGCTTGCTACAAGACTTTACAACACTTCAAAATAGGACTTGGTGATGAATAAAAAGGTGATTTTTTAGGTGAATTATAATTAATATAGTCTAGAAGAATGTAGAAATGTCTTACAACACTTCACAACACCTTCACAAGACATCATTTTTAAAATTTTAGTACCTAAATAAGCATGTTCAAGCCATGTCACAACATAAAATCAAGAGAACATAGTTCCAACACCATGAAACAAGACCTAAAAGGCCATGAAAATTACAAGGGGCCATTTTTCTACGGCACACTACCAGGTTTTTATGCAAGCTCAAAAATGAAGGAAAACATTTTTAAAGACTAAACACTGTCTTAGATAAAATTTGAGTGAATGGGTTAGATTTTAGAATTAGATGAGATAGAACCGTATTTATAAACATAATCTAAAAAGAAAAAATAAGGTTACTAATTCTAATGCACTCAACTAATATAACCTAATTTCCTTTTTGCATGAGCAAATATATTTAAAACACAATTAAAAATAGATTCTCCATCAATCCAAAAGTTAAATAAATTATATTATTTATTTAAATAATTTTAAATATTTATCCATTTCAAATTTTATCGTAAAAATATTTATTTATCAAATAGTTGTTTAATTAATTTAACTTAAAATTTATTCATAGTATTATTCATTTGAATAGAATTTTCAATTTGTTAATCTTACATAACAAAACCTACCAATTTCTTTCAAATTTTCATAGTCATGCTCTAACTTTAAACAACTTTTTTTTAGAGAAAGAAAAAAACAAAGGTATATTTTTAAATTCTTTATAATATAATTTAAAAATTAAAAAAAATACTAATAATATTATTTTTATAAATTAAGATTTTTTTCTACCTCAATTTATCTAATCAAATAGTAAAACATACTAATTTTTTATAAATAATAAGAATGAAACTTAAAATTTGGTATACTCCCTTCCTACTTCCCTCCCGTTTGGCAACATGTAGTTTTCGCTGACCAAGTCTAAATATAGCCACCACAGTAGTGGGTATGGATTGTCATTGGTGGGTACAGATTCTCGTTGTGGCTGTTGACTCAGTTCCACGATGTTGGCCTTTCATTGTCATACTGGGCGTGACGACATAATTCCATCAACTTTATAGTAGGTTTACATACTTGGTTGTACAAATTAGAAGATTTTAATTCTTCACATGTATTAATTTTAATATGAATTACTAAGTTTTGATCCATCTAAAAATAGAACTAAACTCAATGTAAATAGGCCATTCTTGATCGCCGCTTCAAGTCCTAATCATTGCACAATTTCAGAGAATTCTTCCAAACAGCAGACGAATGATTCATTAAGAAATCTTAAAAATGATAAGAAGGTTTGGATGCCTTCCACTTGACTGGGTCGCTCACGCGGAAAAATAATCCTTTTTTAATACATCAATACAGACAAAAGCAAGGCACAAAAATTTGATACCATAGTTTGTTTAATTGCTTTGATGCTTTCTATGGTAACCTTGGCTGCAACCGAACACGAGCAATACTGACCTCCTGCATTTGTATTATATTATAAAATCTCCTCCTTCATATTACTAAATCCTCCACCTCCCTTATAAGTTTTCACCTTCGCCATGCCCTTCACCTCCACCACCATACTATTGTAAATCTCCACCACCACCATTCTCATCTCCTCCTCCTCATTCTACTTACTACTACAAGTACCCACCTTCACCATCTTCTTCACCTCCTCCACCAAATTATTATAAATCTCCACAACCACCATCTCCATCTCCATGTCCTCCTCCATACTAATACAAGTCTCCGCCACCTTTTCCATCTCCTCTTCCATCATACTATTATAAATCACTACCATTTGTTGGTTATTTTTTAAGAACCAAACTGATCTCCAGAAATATCTATGGACTTTTCCATTTTCAATAATCAGTACTCCAAAGGGATTGGCCAACGAATGAGTGGAAGCTGCAAGACTTCTACTCCTACACTTTGGGCTCTATGAAATACAAGAGGGTGATCTCACAATGTATACTTAGGAATTCACACAATTATAATTAAATACATTGTGAATGACATATATTTATTATAAAATTACTCAACAATATAGTACATCAAATAAGTTGGCAGCTCATTCATTTATCAATGTCCTATACTTGGAGCATGAGAAGGCAGAATATCAACACAAATGAACTACGGTGGTATCCATTTTAGAATTTGTAAATTAAAAGTGATTAGCTAATGAATCAACACAGAAACTGAACCATGAGTACTTTGCATGAACCAATGCCTTTATCCCAAGCACAGAGTCAATATCAACTTATATAAGTAGACAACAACTCAACAATAGCAACATATAGTCATAATAAATACTGCATTACAACATCCCCCTATTACATTCATGATATTGCTACTTACAAATATCCTAGCACCTGATTCTTATGAGTTAACAATCTCATCCAAGAATTTACATTAATTCATTGAATCAATAAGTAGGAATGAAATCAAACATCCATTGAATAACAATAGAGACAAACAAAAGGAATCCTAGATTACTTTCATTCATAACTCATAAAATGAGTACAAGGAGAGATGATAGCCATGAAATTGGTATTACTCCTTTATTGTAGCTGCTATACTATTATCAAAATTACATACATAACAATGAACTCTAAACTTAAGACAAAAAACTCTAAAACATGCTTAGTATTACCCTTACAATTCATAGTGTAGATTGCAAAACAATGAACCCTACTTTTTGGCCCTGAATTGCTTCTTATAGAAACGCTGGAGAAAAAAAAGCCTCAGGCTAGAAAGTACACATGTCAAAACCCTATTGGACCACCATAACAAATATTCTCCCATTCAGTTACAATGCATTCCCAATAGGTGGGAGACGTGGGAAAATGAAAGTAGTCTTCATTCGTTGTTGGAGATCTAGTCCAATTTTCAAAATGGGTAGAACCAAACAGTTACCTCAAAATTTGGGCCCATACACACAAAGTGAAAGAAGGAAAGCATGAAAGAAACAAAAAAGAAAAAGACAAGAAATATGTCCATGTCCATAGCCTTGTCATCAATTCAACTTGGAGAAGATGCACTATATTTTCCATACTTTATCAAAAGCCTAATTTGTACTAAATCTAGGCTATGTAGTACATTCCCATTTATCTATTATTTATCATGGTTGCAGACTTCAAATTTTCAAATTGCTAACTTGCCACCTTTTATGTCAAACCTCCACTCCTTCCAAGTACTTGCCTTTCCATGTTAGGAATTCATCTTCAATGGACCAATTGAAATTCATGACTTCATTAGCCCTCTGTCTATAAGGTACATACTTGGTGACAATCTGGTTAGATTACTTATCAAATTCCAGTAAGATAATCTCAACATGAACTAGCACATCCATATTTATCTTCAATCTCCCCATATCAAATTTTTGACAAATTGATATAGCGTGCTATAAAATAAATTTATTTGTTTCATTTGTCCACTCCTGTAGAGTTTTGATGCTATCATCATTCCTTAGAATGGATGAAATAAGGCCATGATGTGACTCATGAAAGGAATTCACCAGCTCTTTTTTTTTGTTTTCTAGCGGTTCAAGATTTCTCCTATATCCTTCAATTTTACTTACAAGAAGCATGGTAGGTTTAAACTTTTCAGGTGGATTGGGATCCTGCTTAACTCCAATTCCCATCAATACTAAATCCTACTTCCTAGGGATCCAAATTTCCATGAGTGGAATGGCTCTTTCTCTAGCAATGTCAAAATTCTTGATGGCCGCCACCACGGATGAATAACTATGGTGTATACTATTCAACTTGTTATTCACTCTTCTATTCAAATGTTCTAGCACTATTGTGACAATATTTATACTGCTCTTGAAATTTTCCTCATCATGGTTATATCACATTTCTCTTTGTATTCACTTAGCTACCTAAGAAACTCTTCCCTATCGATATCCCCTTTAGCTTGTGGCCCTTCTAATGTACTGGGTCCTACTATTTAAATGGGCACACTTCCCATGTTATATGGCACAATTTCCCATGAAGAACTTACTTCAACAGTAAAATCTAGGGGTATAGCCTCTTGTGAAGTAGTGGGGGAGTCGACATCGTTCTGCTTAGCCTTTCTAGGTTGCAATCTTTGCAACCTATCCTCCAATAATGCTACCTTTGTCTGCAATTGCATATTATGCCACTCAAGGTCTCCATATGTAACTAAAAATATATTGCACTCTGTCCTAAGCTTATCCTTTTCTGAAGTCATAGAATCTACAATGGCCCTTGTGAATTGTGCAACATGAATTGACATACTTGTAGCTTCTAAGGCTGATGTTTTTGACACTCTTTTTATTATTAGGACTCCCATATAGTTAGGTGCAGACTCAACAATATCAGGCTTTCTTGTAGTTGGGGCTAAAGACCATAGAGAAAAGCCTTCCCATTCCTCATTGAAAGCAAACCCCTATAATGAAAATGCAAATTCTTCTTATGTATCATAGAGAGTCCTGCCACATTTCTTTATTGTGTTAAAAGCTATGGCAGAAGCAAGATCCCATTCTGGAAGCAACAAAATTCCACTAGTCCTTACCAATTCTTGACCCTCCTTTGCAGTCATTTTTTGGAATCTAGTTCCCATTTGATGTATTGCCCTTACTACAAGTGTAGTGGGAACTCCTTGCATTTCCTTCTCTACCACCCAAATATCATCATCTGAGCCTTCATCATCATAGTCCACTAGACCAATCGCTTCAACCTTTTTTCTTTTCAATGGTGTCTCCCTTGGTGGTAATTCACTAGGTGGTGGAGAATCAATGTTCACAATTTTAGGCTCTACCATCCTTGGTGGAGATGGTAGTGGTACTTGTGGCATAGGAGAAGGAGGCCTATACTCCTCTTGCTAAGAGGGAGTAGGGGATTCATCAATTTTCTTTTCCTTACTCTTTCTCCTTACAAAGAATTTTATTCTTTGTTCCTTAGGGGCTTGTGATGTAGATTCTTCTCCTATAGCAGGGATTTCTCCTCCACTCGGTCCTACAATTGGAGCTTTCCCTTTATCTTTACCTATTACCGCTTTAGTTTCAAGGTGGCCCACTATTGAATCAAAATTCCTTCCTACATGCTCCACATTTTGTATTATATCTTCAACCTCTGGGAGAACTTTGAAATCGGGTTCTTCTTGCTTTATTTTTCTTTGCATTTTATTGAATGCAATCGATCTTGCTAGTCTCTTTTCCTTCTCCAAAGTTTCTGACACATTTCATATTACATCTTTTGGATATTGGAAAATATGGAAAAAAATTTAGCTCTTATTTCTTTCTTTTAGCCAAGCCATAAAACCTTCAAGTTCATATCTGACCCTCTCAACTGACTTCCACATGTGGTAGGTTTTGATTATATCAAGGATGTTGGGTATGTGCAGGATCATGATGGGCCAAAAAGTGGAAATATGATGGGTATGTGTAGGGTATGTGGCTGACGACTTTTTTATTATCTAAACTTGATGAAATGAAAATAGTTTTTAAATCAGATTCTCAAATTTCCACCAACATAAATTATTCTTTACTTTCAATTTAATACACAATTACTATTCATTTTCTATTTGAATTATGGCTAAAGTCTCGATTGAAAGGATAATTGAAAAACATATATAGCTTTCAAACGGTATCACATTTTTTGAATTCAAAACATGTGTCACACTCTATGTTTTCCATACTATAAGATTGAGAAATAAAAAAATGAATTTCTTCAAGTTTTTGACCAAGTTAAGATGGTCAGACATACGAGTTTTTATATTTTTTAAAAGTTATAATAAAAATTTCATAATTAATTATTAACTTGGAAAAAAATTATAAAAAACTATGCATCACATCGTGACATGAGTCCTCTACTTATATCTAAAATATTATAAAAAAATATTATTATTTTGTTATGGTTAGGGTGGTCAGATAGACACCTACTTCTTATTTTTTCCCTGAAATTTAAGTACTACTGCATTAAAATTTCAAATTTTCACCAAATATCTTTTTTAAAAAACAAAAAACGTAGTAGTTTAGAAACTACATTTAATTTTCTACAGATTCTATTCTTACATATTTTTGAAATAATATAGGTAACTTATTCAAATTTTTACATCAAATTGCCTACTTCTGGTTTTTCTGAAATTTTCACCACTTAGGGGCCTATTTTTTCCATGATGATCCTACACATACCCTATTATTCCAACCTTCCTTGGTCATTAAAAAATCAAAAAAATAAGTGTACAAAGGAAAGAATGTTCCTTTTCCTTTATTTAATAAGTTTTCATTTTCTACACTTCCTAGTTACCACATAACCTCAAGGAAACTAATTCTTTCTAGCGCAAACTTTGGTAGCAAGTGAGGTGCTACCATGGAACTATAAACTCTTAAGATACTATAATCAAGGTGTAAAATAACATCTCCCCAATTATGATCAACTCCTAGCTCAATCATTCTCTCCTTGGGTCTTAAGAAATCATGTAGAGCTATGGGAATTCTGGGTAAATTCACAATCAAGACTCGCTTCAATTCAAAAGCAAACAAATTTTGAAATGTCACATAATCATATGTCCTATCATTTTTGTCGAAGACTATGGTCGTGCATTGTACGGAAAGATCCAAGTCACCCTTCTTTCTTTCCAAGACAATATTGTGTCCAAAGTAAATTTCACCTTTATATAGAAACATGTGCATCAACAATGAATTCCCATTGAATCTCACTCCCAATTCACCCTTCTTCAACCTTGTTATTCCTTCATGCATTTTTTCTGAAATAAACCCCACATAATCATATGCTGCACAATATTGGGGGTGTTGGATATGGGTATCCATCTACATCCATGCCATTGGCATTCCATAGATAGGATCATAACCAACTATTTGGAAAATGGAATAGAAAGTCCTTTTGAAGTAGGAAACACAATAGTTAACAGGGAAAGGATCTTTATCATGCGGTCCTATTACAATCTTCCGACCTGCAATTTCTACTAGGAATCTCGACATAATGTGGACTCTGAATGCAATCTTGGTTTTATCATACTCTTGCTTAAGAGTGACTTCATTTATCTTATGAATTTCATCACTCCATATAGTGAGCTTGAAAAAAAGATTCAATTCCTCCTCAGTGATTTTGACTATTTATTTCCCATCATATGTTCTTATAGTCCTTTTGACTGAGTCATAATTAGCAACCATTGCCTTAAGAAATTCAACATCCATATAGAGATTTAGCATAATCAACTTTCCCAAGTCATAGTTCCAAGGGTTTCCTATTGGGATATACCCATATTTCTATTCCTAAACTAGCTATAAAACAATTCCCATCTAGTTTAAGGCAATTTGGCGTCCCTAATAGAACAAATCTTATCAAACAGGCCCTCTACTACTTGCGGACATCTGGGAATCAATTAGCCTTTAGGTTTGTCACTGGTTGAGGTGGTAATTTATCCATGAGGTATTTATCTAAAGGTCTTTTGGGAGCAGAAGCTTCCCCTTTAGACGAAGACATTTTTGCTTTATGATCCATAACATAAGAGGTACTACAAGGTAGGGTTTCAGGTTTATCTAAACAAGTTTTACAAATTTTATGAGGGTTTTACATGAATTATGCCAATGTAGAATTAACAAATTCCACTTTATGAATGTCAAACCTTAAAAATACCAAACAAGGAAAACCCTAATAGACTCAAGCTTTCAAAAACCACAACTTATTCAATAATGCTAGAAAGAGGGTAACAATTCACTTATTGGTTTTCTTTGTAGGTTGACAACCTTGGTTCCAACATCAAAAAATGTTGAGAGACCATAGCATAAGCTCCTTGAGTGTGTCAAGTATCTTTTTCAATGTTGAATTATGCCTTTATGGCAAATATTAATAATTATGTAGCTCCTTACTTTGGTAGCTTGATGTCCTTTCAGTTACTAAGGCTCACTCGTGCAAACCAGAATGACACACTTGACCTCAACTGAGTTTCAAATACTTGTTATTGATCCTTTTGGAGTGTTAATTGATCGGTGATCCAGATTGATCAGCTTATTATGAAAGATCTGACTATACATAGCTGGAATACTTACCAAATGATAGGAGGCCACATAGAACCACTTGTTAGTAGTATACAAGCTCCACCATCTCTTTGTTGCTATAGCCTTGATCCACATGACCTTTTCCCCTCGCCCTTGTGAGTCATAACTCATGTATGACTTTCATCAACGAGGAGATGGTGAGAGGATAGGATTATATCTCTAGGCTTCTTCATAAACACTTCTTAGTTACCCATAGCTTTATCCTTCATACAACGTCCATGTCTTAGAGTAAAAGATCTTCCAACATATATCTACATTAGTAGCACACACTTTATTTCCCATGCCCTGTGTTGAGATATTTAATTAAATATTTTTCCATGTGCCAATGCCTCAATTTCCTTTGGATTACTCCATGTGGTAGATTCCCACTTCCCCATTGGGAGTTTGGTAGGAAAGGTGAGACCCACACAAGATAGCAAGAAGCGGTCAAGATTAATCCATGTCACCTGCTATCGACCATTTATTTATTTGAAAGCTCAACAATGCTAACCATTTGAAACCACTGGGCCCAATGTCAGAGAAGAAACGTGGAAACCACCCACCAACCTATGTGATTATTTAATAAGCAAGAAAAAAAATGGGTGCACAGGGAACAGTCTAGATGCGACCACCTCATTTATCTCCCACTATTGACTTTCTTCAACAACCAGTTGTACGCCTTATCAAAGACATCAGACCCACCAATAACTCAAGACACATGGCCTTCACCCATGATCCCTTATGAATAAAATAATGAGAAACAAAAGAGAATAGGAATGTAGGGAACGGTGGTGATTGTCTGCATCAATCGAATGACAATTATGGGTTCTTATATCTTCACATTTCAAAAAAAATTAATCTTTAAAAAGGACCTGACTAGGTCGATAAAACCATACCCATGACATAAAATACTTAAGGCTTAATAGTGGGAAATATTTAGCCCAACTTAGAAAAAATTAAAATAATGACCCAACATACATCAACTAGTAAAACAAGACCAAAGGGCTAATTACTTAACGGGTTTTGATGGCATAAGTCATGACTTTAAAAGATTGGGGACTAACACAAGGGGTCAACAAAAAATTACAACCCAAGTGAGGATACCAATTCAAATGGTTTTCAAATAAGGCTTAAGTAAACTAAAACCCTTATATAGTGAGAGGAGACAAAACCGAGTCTTTAGAACTAAGCTAGATTTTGGAGATGGAACATAAAAAAATCTAAGGGTTCCATCAATGGGTCCGACTAGGGATGTATGTCTCTTGTAGGCATGGTGAGATCCTAGAATCTGTGGTTGAAGCAGACCATTCAAAACATAAGGAACCAAAGAACCAAGGAACTACCCAGACTAGGCAGTAAAACCGAACCAGACATAACCAAAGAAAACACACCTATATACAAAATGTACATGGAATTACAACATAAGAAAAGTATGGTTTTAAGAACTTTCCATGTACTAGTAGTTCAAAATGTTCACCTATCAATCTTTGGAGGAAATATGAATCCTCACCATGAGTACTAGCTATTAGATAAGGGCCAATCCATAATGCTTCAAACCTCCCATGTTTGCCCTTGTCTTGAGCCCTTGCATTCCAGGCTAACACCATACTATTTACCTCCAATTTTTTGGGAGAATCTCTCTTATCATATAGATGTTTAACTTGCAACTACATCTTCATATAATTCTTAGCACGAGCTTCTCTTCTAGTCTCATCCAATTACACCAGATTATTAATTTTGTGCTACATATCATCACATACCTCTTCTTCATATTCTTGCATAAACTTATACATCCTCAATAGGTTATTTTGTGGTAGTCTAGCATCTAAACCATATACCAAGCCAAAAAGTGAATAACCAATAGCTTTTTTCACAGTCACTCTATTTTCCCGGAGTGCCAATTTCAGTTTTGAGTCCCAAGCCTTTTTATTCTTTTCCATCACCTTTTTAATAATTTTCATCAAGCTCTTATTACTAGACTTAGCCTGACCATTTCCTTGAGGATGGTATGGTGAAGAATAAGACACGTGTATTCCATGTTTATCATAAAAGTCTTTAAATTCCTTTGATCTAAAACACATAGCATTATCTAAAATAATCCTTTCTATCACTTTGAACCTAATGAGAATGTTATCTAAGAGGAAAACTACCACCGCCTTGCTTGTTGCCTTCTTTGTGGGTATTGCTTCTACCCATTTTGTGAAATAATCAGTGGTAACAAGGATCCATGAGTGCCCCCTACTAGAATTTTCTGGTAACTCTCTGATGAAATGAATTCCCCATTGTTGGAAAGGGGCTCGAACAGTCATAGGCCTAAGTGATAGATTTCCTAAAAACTTCAACTTTCCTAAAAAAATTTGACTAGCATCACAAGTGTTAATGAACTTATGAGCATCCTTAAAAATAGTAGGCCACCAGAATCTTGCTCTCAAGATCTTGTGGCAACTAGTTTTTTCCATGTAATGACCACCACACACCCCATTATGCATTTCTTGCAAGAGTTCTAGTGCCTCATTTCCATCTACACGTTTGAGAAATATGCCATCCAAGTTTCTCCACAATAGCTCATTGTCAATAATCACATACTTGATGGCATGCAATTTTATTGTCCTCTTGTTATTCTCAGCCATATCTGTAGGACACTGCAAATTTTGTAAATACTAGACAATTTTTCTATACCATCTGCATGTTTGCACATCACAGATAGGTGTAACATTAATTACTTCTGCCTTATTGACCTAGTTAGCCTACAAATTAGCTTCTATCATCAATTTAACTAGGCCCTGACCTTCTACTAATTTAGTTATATGAACATCAATGTTAAATTTTTGGATCCTATTGATCCATCTACACCTTTTTCCTGTAGTCTTCTGCTGAGTGAAAATTTCTTTCATAGCAACACTTGATACAAAAGCTATGACAATAGCTCCCCGTAGGTAAGTCTAGAAGTTCTTTACAGCCTTAACTAGAGCATATGCTTGCTTCTCAGTCATGTCAAATTTCAGCTCTACAACTTGTAAAGACTTGCTAGAGAATGTAATGGGTTGTTCAAAGCCCTCTTAATTTTTCTGTAATAATACAATGGCAATAATATGAAAGGAAGGAAAGAGAAAATGTGCATTGGCTAAGAGAAGTCAGGAGACTTCAAAACTAGAGCCTCTTTGATAAATTCCTTAATTTTCTTGAACACCTAACTAGGCTCCTCACTCCATAGCACCTTTTCTCCCTTCTTCAATATCTTGGAAATAGGTCTTGTGATTTCTGCAAAGTTAGTCACAAACCTTCTTAAAAAATTATTTGTGCAAAAAGTGACTGAATGTCATTGACATTTTTTGGCTTAGGGATTTTATCTATGGCTACTAATCTTTCAAGGTCTATCCTTACTCCATCTTTAGACAAAATGTGCCCTAGTAAATTTCCCTCAATTACCCCAAATGCACATTTCTTTGGATTCAAAGATATCCCATATTCTAGTGATCTAAAAAATACCTTTTCTAAGTGCATGATCTTCCTCCTTTTTAGAGTAAGTGGTCAGGTCATCTTGATATACAACCATAAATAAATCAATAAAAACAGAAAAAGCTACATCCATAGCTCTCTAAAAAATTTCACCTTTATTTGTTAAGCCAAAAGGCATTCTTACATAAACATAGGTACCCCATGGAGTATTGAATGCATTATTGTACTGCTCAGACTCCTTCACTTTTACTTGGTTATAACCTTAAAAACCATCCATCATTTAAAGTAGCTCATAGCCATTCACCTTCTATATCATAGCTTCCATGTTTGGCAATGGGTAATTTTCCTTTAGTGAGGATATATTCAGGTTTCTGAAATCAACGCACAACCTTATATCAGTATTCTTTATCCTTACTGGCACTAAATTTGATACCCATGAAGAATATCTAATGGGTTTTATAATGCCAACATCTCTTAACTTTACCAACTCCTCTCACATCTTGGGAGCTATAGTAGGATTGATGGATCTCTATTTTTTCTTGAAAGGTTTAACATTCTCCTTCAGAGAAAGTTCATGCTAAAAAAATTCCTCTTTGTAAGCTTTTAGGTCATCGTATGACCAAGCAAAGACATGTTTGTATTTTCTAAGCAAGGAAATTAACATTTCCTTCACCTTTGGCTTAATCTTCTTTCCTACATAAATTTTATTAGGGGCATTTTTGATCCCCAAATTTACTTCCTCCAAGTCTTTTGGGTGAGCAATAGTTGTCTTGGTCTTGCTTTTATCTTGACTGTCAAAGACCCTTTCAAGAGCTACAAGGCATTTGGGGATTTTTATTTTTTTTAACTAGATGACTTCTTTTCCAAATATTGTGTCCTTTCCATCAATATTTTCAACAAATCCACCAAAGACAATCTCCTAACCTTCATATTCATCAACACAGTTCAAGAATTTGAGAATATCCTCATCATCATTAAAGATCTTCCAATTGTGCACATTATTAGGAATGGAAGTACTTTTTTGTATCTCAACCTTATAGATTCCTATTAAGGTTATATCATCAGGTCTCAATGCAATGTTAGCAAGTAAGTCAGCTACTCTATTATGTCCTCTTTCCATCTAGTCAATTCCAAAAGCATCGAACTACTCAATGGAATCCTAGAAAACATTGTTGTATTGCTTTAGTCTATTATTCTTGTAGGCATATTTGGCTCTTACTTGCGATATCACAAGCTCATAATCAACAATCACCATTACCTTTCTTATTATGTGCTTCTCAGCCAATCTCAACCCCAATAATAAGGCTTCATACTCTGCCACATTATTTGTACAAACAGAGGACAATGTGAAAGAGAATTTATAAGTACTGCCACTAGGTGATACTAGGAATATCCCTACACCAAACCCTTCTTTGAAACTTGTTCCATCAAAGTACATTTTCCAAAGTCCATTTTTGTCAAAAACTCTTACAACTTCATTTTCTATATTTATAGGGAACCTATCAATTTCTCTTGGTAGTTCTTCCACTTTGAAATTACTGATGTCAGTTTCTACAAAAAAGAATTGTATCATCCTCAGGAACATGTTCCAACATATGTGGGACTCTTGGTTCTCTCATCACTTGAAAATCCTTACCATCAATGGGAAATGTGGCATAATACATATCACATTGCATACTTCTTCCCATAGATGCACTTCATTTCTAAGATAACAACATTCCATAATTAGGTGGGATATCCACTACCACTAGACTCATCTTAAACTCTTTGTCTAGGTGGGTTGCTAATCTGTATTGAAGTTCATTTATCACACCAATAATAGGGACTTCTCTTTAATCCATAGAGAACAATATATTTTAAGGTGTAGGGTGCTATGACTCTCTTGCTCAATTAGGATTTTTCACCTAAAGGAGAGAGATAGACCCTAAACAAAATCTAGGTGGTTCACTCAAATTAATGCAAGTACAATGAAAATATTCCTAAATGAAATGTTTTAAATGCAATAAAATGATAAAATGGATTGATTATTAGCTGATAGGCTATTTACATAGGGAGACCCCACTAGGATCCCCCCTGTATGACACCGCCAAGGAGAACATGCTTGATTTTCTGTTAATCGTGAAGCTGAAGTATGTCCGACTCAGTTACCATTATCTGGTGAAACATTTTCTAATGCTTCTACTGGTTTTGATAATGGTGGCAATGGTTCTGGAAATGGGTAGAATCGGGCCTAGAGAACTGAAATTTTTGTGGTAGAAGCTTGAGTTCAATCTTTCCCATGTTGTTTCATGCTCTACACTACTAGTGTTCATAGCCACAGTCTACTTCCTATCGCGGCATAAAGTATTACACCTTGTGGACTCCTCCTGCTACCTCCCCCCGGACTCATGCCATGTCCCCTTTGCTACCATCATGGAGCACTCACAATTGTTTATGTATTTTGATCAAAAAAGCCTAGATTTTTAGAAAAAGATCTTGGAGCACTCTGGTTTGAGCGAAGAAACTTGCCTACTATCAGCACTTCACTACATCCCATTGACCCTGACGATGGTGGCCTTGATAGAAGAGGCACAAATGGTGATCTTTTCTACCATGGGCTATCTATTCATGAAGATGGGCGTGAGGGCGAAAGACATCGACATTTTGATAGTCAACTGCAATGTATTCTATCTAACCTTGTCCCTATCTGCAATGGTGATAAACAAGTACAAAATGAAAGGGAACATCAAAAACATCAATCTCTCTGGCATGGACTATAGCGCCAGGCTAATTTCACTGGACCTGCCGAGAGACCTGCTCCAAGTGCACCACAATTCATATGTCGTTGTAGTAAGCACTAAGACCATAACCCCCAATTGGTATTGTGACACCCAATTCATACTAGTTTCTAAGAAAAATCAAGATGTTTTGCAGTAATATGATCTTGTAGCATATAACATTAGCTTTGCATTGCTTTGAGTAGATGCAATATGATGCCATGGTTCTTCATACTACAACCCAATAATTGAATGGACAATCACATTTTCATTATTACTGAGATCAAGATTTTCCAGTAAAAGCTATATCAGCAATGACCCACGAAGGCTTAGGTACTCCAATTTTAAGGTTCTAGCCTCTAGGTAGCCTCATAAGACATTGTTCATTGAAGAAGCATAAAAATTGGGATATTTTTCAATAACATAGGGAAAACAGTGGAATATTTTTAGTTGTTGTTTTAGAGGGGAGCAAGACTTTTGCAGTGTCTATTGATTAAGCCCAAAATCCCATTTATAGACTGTTGTTACTTTTGAAGCATTATGTCTTAAATAATCTCAATTCATCTTAAGTTGTCATTGTTGAGCATCAAGACCCAGACCAAGGTTTTGCAGTCAAGTTAATGCTTCAGAGGTTAGTGGAAGCCAAGTTTCAAGCTGAATTTTAAATGATCCTTAGTGCGACCTTTCTTGGAAGGGTTTCCATTTTGCACACCCATGCCATGGATAGTTATAAAAAGCCAATTTAAAAACCCCATCTCAACTCAGCCTTATGGAGTTGGATGATCTTCAGGCAATGATTTGTTCCTTAACAAAGGTAAATTCAAGAGTATAAATAGAGTTGTTGCTTGGATTTTTTAGGAATAGACTTCCCATGTAAACATGTTGTAAGATTGGTGTAACATTTTTATTCTCTACAGATGCATTTCTCCAAAATGACAAATAAAAAACAACATAATTTTCTCCTAAAATTGTTGGCTATAGCCGATGAGGTTCTCAAGTCCAATATAACAATCCTAGGCTGATTGGTTCTCCCCATTCCTAAGAAAATCCTCTTCTTATTCTCTCTCCTCATTCAAAAACTCATAAACCCTAAGTGGAAACCCTACATTCCAGACTTCAAGCAGGCCTTCAAGCACTTATGCATCCATGCACTCATCTTTGGAAGTCTCTATAGACTGTTAAACATCCTACTAGCAGTCCCTAGCCTGATTTCATTCTCAGATACCCTATCGCCATTCCTGAGGTCATCAAGTTGTAAGTAGGCCATGTCTGCCTAGTTAGTGGTGAAATTGGTGTAGTTTAAGTGATTTCAAATTACATCGCAATCATTTTAGTTTCTTTCATTCTACTTTTGTGTCCACTTTTATTTTATTGTTCCCTTGGTAAACCTCATGTGGAACCATCTATGTTGTTTATTGTGGCCATCCATCCATTAATATGTACATAACTTTTTCCTACATTATATTATGTAGCTATAGATTTGCTAATTAATGTCGCCTTTTATTTGAATTTTTTCTTGGATTGGGCATCTTATCTCTACAACTTCTGCTCTGGTATAAATTTCATTTTTTTCTCCATGTTTCAAGATTGAATGACATGATTATCATAAGCCTCTTATAATATGCTCAACTTTCCCTTATTTACTGGTACAAGAATTTGCATTTGGAGTTTAGATATGATTGCTATTTTTCTAGATTTGATCTTAAGAACTCAAGAATTTGTATATTATGTGTGGGGAACCCCACTGAGATCTCCTCTAGTCTAACGCTAACTCCGGTAGAGAGAACTTTATGATTTGTGCCTATCAGCTATTTTGTTGCTCATTGAATATTGTGCAACTGCTATTTTATGCAAAACCTAAGAAATATGAAGTGTCTAAAAACATAGTGTGATATTGAAAAATGAACTACAAACATAAACAAATGAAAATAGAACTTAATGAAACTAAATAAGGTACACCTAGAGGAATAATGTTGATGTTGGACAGTTATGGAATGCTTCATCAATTACTGTTGATGACCATTGGGACTCATTTGCCACAGATGGAAAATTAGTCCTAATTCTGGTAAATTTTATTGAAATAAATTTCAGAGTGCCGAGAACTAAAAACCTCATAAAACACTTTCTCTAGCTTGGCAGTGGGAATCATTCACCATAGATGGAGAATTACTCAACCTAAAGAAATCTGCAAATTCTGAAGTCAACTCTGTGGGTCTAGATTTGTACTTATTTGCTTGTTGGGTTGACAGATCCAAATTTGCAAAAAATGGGTTGAATAATGTCTCCAAGCTTAAATTAGGTATGTGTTTGAATTGAATAGCTTTGATGACTTGTTCGCCACTTTTCAACACCTATCTCTTTGAGAAATCTACCTAAAAGAACTACAAACACACATGTAAAGAGGGGGGAAATGGTTAAGGGTGAGAGTATAGGGGTTTCCCTTGGTCAAACCCCGATTTGGTAATCAAACCCTTGACAATGAAATGAAATAAGAGAGGAATGGTGAAAAAATAACATGCAAGTGTGATAAACTCACCAAACCCTTGTTGTTGAAGTCTAAAGATATGTCAATGACTACTCCAAGATTATTGATAAATGTTTGATTGAATGAATGCTATGATGCTTTTGATGAGTGAATGCTTAAATGAGTTGATGGGTAAATACTTGAATGAATGGGGATTGAAATGAAGATAAAATTACTTATTTATAGACACTTATTCCCTAATTTCTCAAAAATACATCACAGGCTAACCTAAGGTCTTAATGAATAAAAACCCAAAAGAAATTTGAATTTATTTTGAGATTTGTGCCAAGAGGGACTCATTCGCCACCCATGGAAAATGAGTCCCACTCAAGGTAAGTGAATGGTTTTCAGGAATTAAGTTGCATTTAATGATATTTGTCGAGTTTACAGTAAAAATAATACACTTAATTAAGGGTTGTAAGTGCATAAAGGGGCCAAATAAAACATAAAAAAGGTGTAATTAGTGACGACAAGTCTAGAAAAGTATGAAATTTTGTTACAAGACTTGGTAAGGGATAAAAAGGGAATATTTAGATGAATTATAATAAGAAGAGTTTATAAAAGTGTAGAAATGTGTTACAACACTTCACAACACCTTTATAAGACATCATAAAATCTAAATAATTTAAATATTCAAGACCTAATGTGAATGTGTAAGTCACATTACAACATTAAATCTAAGAAAAATAGGCCAAGCATCATAGGAAAAAGACCTAAATGACCATGAAAATGTCCAAAGATCCATTTTTCTATGGTACATTTAGCCCCCACTTTAGTGAAAGGATGAACTTGCTTCAAACTTACACTAAAGCAGCCATGCATATTGAGAGGGATCCAAATGTACTTATGCTAGGAAAATGAGATAACAACAATCAAGAGGGATGATCAATCCCCCAGGATGAAGATCCCATGGAAAACTAAACATAAGAACAAAGGAACACACATATAAAAGAGAAAAGGAAAAGAAAAATAAAGTCATATCAAGCTTCGATCGTTTTCCCAACTAGTTGTGGATCAGATCTAGGTTGTTTGTCTAATAAAATAAAATGCATACTCACT
>VDFB02379711.1:242283933-242467898 GCA_007258455.2 Sequoia sempervirens
GTATGTAACTCCAAACTTGATTTGAAATATGACTTTTAGATGCATTTATTACGCTTTAGAGTTTAAACTTTGGCAGTGTCGCTATATAGCGATACCCAAATTGAAATTGGCAACGCTGAAATGAATTATAGTGACGCTAGTCGCGATTTAAAATTAGGGTTTCTAATTTTAAAATGCGACACATACTTGTATAGTGACACTTATGTCGATTTAGAAATTAGGGTTAGGGTTTTCTAAAGATTAAAATGCGATTCTTGTGTGTTTGGCGATGCATGTTGCAATTTGTAATTTTAAATGTTTTGGGTGTCATAATTTGAAATTTGAATATAGCAACACCATTGAAAACAACGACACTTTTGTGATTTTTGAGTTGTAAATTTCAAATTGGGTCAAATTTCCTCGATTTCTTGATGTTGTGCACTTCATGGATGCAGGGGGTTATTCCACCGCTGATGTCGTGGGGGCATAGACCCACCATTTTGGAGAGATTGAGTGATTTGTCAAAGTTACGCCAAGAGCACATGGGAGAGATCGGCCTCTGGTATGTTGTGTATGCGCCTGTCATCCAAACTCACTTAGCGATGATGATTGCTCTGTACGAGAGATGGAACAATGAGACCTCGTCCTTCTACCTTCCGACAAGTGAGGCGACGACGACCTTGGAGGATGTTTGGCGTGTCCTTCATTTTCCAATTCATGGTGATTGAGTGATCTATGATGTTGATGCCAGATATGATGCCTACCTCGAGGTTATGGAGATGGAGAGAATTGTTTTATCTACATCACATATCGACCTCGAGTCATACAGAGGTCATGTGCTGACCTTCAGGTTGATTATTGCAGCCATTATTTTGGGTTTGGTTGCTCCGGACAGACACAACAGAGGGTTCAACCCAGGATGGGGCTTGGCGTGGCATACGATGCTGCACAGGAGGACTCTTTTTTCTTGGGGGCCAATGATGCTTTGCCTCTTTGTAGCATGATATGCATGATTTTGTTTACTGTGACGGGAGAGCCATTGGTGCAGGGGTGACTCTGCTTCATATTTGGGCATGGGAGCATATTGCCGTGCTTTGACCTATTGTCCAGATGGCAGATGTTGAGCCGAATGATCTTGTGATCTGGTGGTATAGAGGTGCTATTACCTTGAGGCACACCAGATAGATTGGGCTCCTGTATTGGTGACGAGTGATTGATGATATGACAATTTTCTATTGGTGCTTGTGGCTGCAAATGCCACCATGGTTTGATGATATACAATAGTTATACTTCACCAAGTAGACTTGATACATGCAGGGTCGGGAGCACACTATTATTGAGTGGTATTTACTAGATAGAGTGGCTTGACAATTCAAAGAAGTCCAAGATATACCTGATGATGCGTACAGGGCCATTTTTGCTAGGTTGGCCAAAGAGGTTCCCATATGGGGACCGACCATTCCAACTCCCGAGGCAATCGAGAGCTTCAAATAGTTAATGGCTTAGCCATGGGCCTATGATCATGATCAGGTGGTAGCACAAACTATGCTTGCATATGATGCCTGGTTCGTACCTCCACAATGGTTGACATATCCAATAGGTGCTCCTCCGAGAGGGAGGCCTAGAGGTAGGGGGCTAGAGGCAGAGGACAGGGGGGCAAGATGGACAGGATGGTCAGGTTCCAAGGGCTTCGCCGATCAGACAACAACCTCCTCAGCAGCCTCCAGTAGTACAACAACAAGGACTACATCAGTAGGAAACACCACCACCGCCACCACTAGATGCTAGGGATGCACATATTCAATGTAAGGAAAGCAAAGGTGCAGAAACAAATTTCCTAACGTCAAAACCACAGGGGAGTAAGCAGATAGTACTTTTAATTTTCTAACTACAGTCCAATTAGGACACATGAAAGATATACAGAAATAGAGCAAATACTCAAAGACAAAACAAACAACAGATTTTACATGGGAAACCCTTTAGGAAAAACCCACCACACACCAAGAAATTTGAATCTCTTTGTATTAGGTAATCAATAATTACATACAATCAAAATTAAACTCTCACATTTGTTTCCATGATGGCTACAACATTCCACCGGTTCAAACTTTCGAGAAAAGCTCATACAATTAGATAAACTCATCTCATTCATAACATAATCGTCTGCTTTCAACAACCTCTTCGATTTTCCAACGGTCGTTCTTACGCCATTGCCAACCAAAGACAATTTCCATTTGAGTCCTAATTTTTCCTGCATGCAGTTTTCCATGATACAGCTGATGCATAAAATCTATTGTAAAATATGTTTAAAAAGCTGTTTTCTGTGATTGGCCACGATGCTCCACATAGGGCCCGGTCAGTTAGTCAAGAAGAATTCAACTTTGTTGGCATATCGATTGAGACCTCATAGTGTCTCCCCGATGCCACAAAGTTCTCGACATCGCTCTGACTTCCACAGTCGGAAGATGCTATGTCATTACATGTGAGGTCATGCGAAACCAAGCGATGACCAATATGATTCTGCTCGGCAAGGATTTCCCTTATCGGTGAACGCCAAAGCGAATTCACCAGTCTCAACAAGCAAACAGTCTATCGACAAGACACTATGTCTTCGCCAAGACCTCCTGTCGAGTTCTTTGGGCTACACCGAAACCTTTGACAAGTCGGCGAGACTTATCGTCTTCGCCAGGACTTCATACTGAAGTCCTCAGTCACACCGACGACTACCATTCAGCAAGACCTATACTGAAAGCATCTCATCATCGACAAGACATACTGATGTCGCCAAGACATTCTGTCGACAATCTTAAGTTACCCCGAAGCCTTTCTCCTATCGGCCAGACTCCCACGGTTTCAGTGAGATGTCATACCGAGACAAAAGACTTCCATCGAAAGTCATTCTGTCGCCAAGACTTGGGTCTATCGCCGTGAACTTTCATCGAGCTCCCAAAGATAACCCGAAGACATCTATCGGCATGACTTATCATCTTCGCCAAGAGGTAACTCCGAGCGACCTAAGTCTTACCGAAGATACTATCGGCAAGACTCAAGTCTTATGCCAAGGCCTCTCAGCGAAGTCTTATGTCACAGCGAAGACCTCTGAGAAACCTCCTGTCGGCGAGAAATTCTGGTTTCGTTGAGACATCTCCCCGTGACCCGTGAGTTACACCGATGAGATCAACTGTCACCCAGAGTTCTTCTGATCGCCAAAAGGTCATGATGAACTCAGAGAGTTACAACGATAGACTTCATTCGGCAAGACATCAACTCTGTCACAACGATAGGATCATTTCAAGAGCTTTAGAATTGTTAGTCGCCTAGACATGAACACTATCACAACGACTTTGCCCTTCAGGAGTTCCATGTCAGTAAGGATTGAGGCACAGATTCCAACAAGCTCCCACTTGACGAAGATCTTACTGACACCTCCAGAGCATAACCAAACTACTGAGATTCATGGGCCAAGAGGCCCATCGAACTGGCACACCAACTGAACTTGTTTGTGCTCACAAGCTTCCTCAATGCATCTGCAACATTCTCCAGAGTATCCACTTTCTCCAAAGAGACCTTCCCATCCTCCACCATATCTTGCTTATAAAATGATCACGTACATCTATATGTTTTCTCCTGGCATGGAAAGTAGGATTCTTTTCCAAACATATAGCACTCTGGCTGTCATAGTAGATAGTAATCCTTTCTGCATTAAAGCCAATGTTAGAACAATTTTTTTAACGGTTAACGCTACGGTATGTGTAGCTTATATGATGCCTACGTAGTAGACCGGCATTCTGACCCTGCTTTGCTTACTCATCAATCAACTGCCACCATTCGCCGTGAAAAATATATCCTTGGTGGATCTTAAACTGTCGATGTCCCTTTGCCCAATCAAAATCTACATAACCTTGAATCTTTGAGAGTCTTACGTGATTCAACCCAAGTTACCATGGTAACACAAAGCATAGTCTAAAGTGCCCTTTAGATATTTAAACACTCTCTTCACAACATCCCAATGTGTTCTTCCAGGATTAGCCATAAACTGACTAAGAACTCCCACTGCTTGGGCAATGTTTGGCCTTGTACAGACCATTGCATACATAAGGCTACCAACCGCACTTGCATAAGGTACACTAGTCATGTCCTCCATCTTAGTAGGAGATTTTGGACAATCCTCAGCAGATAGCTTAGTTCCACATTAACTTTCGAACAACTAAAATTTGTTGCACTGATCATCACAAAATCTCTCTAGAACAGTCATGATATGCTTACTCTGACTGAGCCAAAGTTTTCTATTCTTTCTTTTCTTGGTTATTTCCATTCCCAGAATATACCCTGCTGCACCAAGATCTTTCATTTCAAACTTTGCAGACAACTGGGACTTAAGATCAGAAATCATTGAAAACTACTATTGCCTATAAACAACATATCATCAACATCTGAGGCAATAATGTAAGAATTTGATCACTTTTCAGCTTTGTAATAAACATAGTGATCACATTTTGATCTTACAAATCCCAATGACAAAACAAACGTGTCAAAATTTTGGTACCACATTCTAGGAGACTGTTTTAAACCATACAGAGATTTCTTCAACTTGCAAACCAGCCTTTCCTTACCTTTTACCACAAAGTTCTCTAGCTAGGACATATAAATTTCTTCTTCAAGATCACCATGAAGAAACGTTGTTTTCACATCCATCTGTTCAATCTCTAAATCATATGTTGATGCAAGTGACAAAAGAAATCTAATGGATGTTAGCTTAGCTACAGGAGAAAAGATTTCTCCATAGTCAATTCCCTCTACCTAGGAATAACCTTTTGCAACTAGCCGCAAACTTTATATCTTTCTGCTTGCCATCTAGACCAATCTTTTTCTTAAATACCCATTTGCAGCCCACAGGTTTTCTACCTTTAGGCAAGGGCACCAAACTCTAGGTTTCATTCTTATCTAAAGATGCCATCTCTTCTTCCATGGCTTCCAACCAAGAATCTGAATCAAAAATTTTAAATGCCTCTTTTCTGATCCTAGGTTCATCGATGCTAGAAATTAAAGCATATGGAAACCTGAAATAAACTCAATTAAGAAAACCCGCTACCTTTCAAGTTGCTTTCTTTCCACGGTTGTGGCCTCCTCACGGGGTTGAAGTGAGGTGGTTCTTCATCACCTTCAAAGACTTTCGGAACTGCTCGAGCTCTCCTCAGTATCAGGTACATTTTGATTTTCAATTCCTCTTTATCTGGTGTTTGAGGAATTGCTGCAACATCCTTTTCATTTTCTGATTTCTTCTCTCACTGCAGATCCAAAGTAGAAGGTTTCAGCTCATGAAAGATAACGCTTTTGCTGTGCAAAACCTTCTTAGTCTCAAGGTTCCAAAGCTTGTATCCTTTTATGCCAGCACTATAGCCTATAAATATACACTTTACAGCTTTGTTTTCCAACTTGGATCTTTTTTCAAATGGCACATATGCATATGCCTCACAGCCAAAGACACAAATATGTCTTAGAGAGGGCTTCTTTCCAGACCATGATTCCAAAGGAATCTTCTCAACAAGAGCAGAGTTAGAGAGCCATTTACCAAGCAACATGTTGTGCAGGACCGCTTCAGCCCAAAACTTCTCTCCAAGCCAGCACCGCCAAGATACTTCATTCTTCCATTATCATCCCTAAACCTTTCAAGAACTCCATTTTGCTGTGGAGTATAAGGTGTGGTCTTATGTCTTTTGATCCCATGATCTTTACAGTACCTTTCGAATTCATCTGAACAGAACTCACCGCCATTGTCAGTCCTTAAACATTTTATTTTTCTGCTAGTCCAATTTTCTACAAGGTTTTTAAATTCCTTAAACCGACTGAACACTTTTGATTTACTTTCTAAAAAATATACAAATGCTCTTCTTGAATAATCATCAATAAACAACACATAGTATCTTGATTTAGACAAAAAAGGAACATTCACTGGACCAAACACATCATAATGTATATAATCAAGTAAATTAGAAGTTTTGTGAGGACTGGAATAAAATGAAACATGGTACTACTTTCCATATATGCAATGTTCACAAAAATCAAATTCAAGGTTACAATCTTCAAGCCCTTCTACCAGGTTTTTTTTTTTTAAAGTTTTTAGACCTTTCTCACCAATGTGGCCAAGCCTATGATTCCAGAGCATAGTCTTCTCTACTGGAAGTTTAATCTCCATGGATTTTACACCATCAGGAATGTTTTCCTTCTTTTCTTCATGAGCAACCTTGAGTGACTTTGCAGAGACACTATTGCATTGAATAGCTTGTGCATCCAACTTGTACAGAGTACCAATTCAAGCACCCCTAGCCAGCACCATAGAGCCTCTAGTCATCTTGCAACCATTTCCCAAGTGACCTACACTCCGATATCATTCAACTTACTTACAGAAAGTAGATTTTGAGCCAAACCTGGTATATGCATCACATCATTGATTCCCTTTACTCTTCCATCAGGGAATTGAATTCTGACTCTTCCATGACTAATAATTTCCAAAGATGAGTCACTTGCCAAGTATACCTTTCCACCATTGTATTCTTCATACTTCATGAACCATTCTCTATGAGATGTCATGTGGAAAGATGCTCCAGAATCAATCAGCCAGACATCATCGGATGCCCGTGTAGCCAAAGTTGCAATGAAGGCATCTGCATCACTCTGAGAAGAATTATTTCCAGAAGAGTTCTTCTTTTTCTTTTTCTCCTCCTTGCAATCCCTTCGGACATGACTAGGTTGCCCACAGTTCTAGCACTTCACCTTTGACTTCTTTCTAGGAGACTTTGATCTCCCTTCTGATTTCGATCTGGAGTTCTTATCCTTCTTTCCTTTCTCCTTTGGTCTACCTCTAATAGCCAAAGCCTCCTTTGTCATCTCAGAAGATTTTCTTCTCATTTCTTCTAATAACAGAGAAGCAACAACATCTTCCATCTTGAATGTGGATGTTGTACTCCCAATGGCCATCACTAGATGATCCCAAGAATCAAGAAGAGAACATAGCAACAGCATGCAACGATCTTCATCTTCAATCTTCACACCAACAAATGTCAGCTAAGCAATCAGCATGTTGAAAGCATTTAAGTGATCAGCAACAAACCCTCCTTCCTACATTCTCAAAGAGTACAGCTTCTTCCTCAAGAAAAACTTGTTCACAAAGGACTTTCCTTGATAAATAAATGCTAATATTTTCCACAAAGAAGAGGCAGTCTTTTCTTCATGCACGTTCAGAAGAACAGAGTTTGCCAAACAGAGCCTTATCATCCCTTTTGATTTTCTATCTACCAGGTCCCAATCCTCTTGCTTCATGCTTTGAGGCATTGTTCTAGACATAGCAGTCCACAGATCTCGATCAACTAGCATATCTTCCATTTTGAGTTTCCACAACTCAAAATTTCTACCATTGAATTTCTCTATTTCCATCCTACGGGATGTGCTCGCCATCTTAATCTGCAATTAAATTAACATACCTCTACAAGACTCCCACTGTAAAGGATTTAACACAAAAAAACCCAACCCACTCACAAGGACAACACAACTGGCCAGGTTCTGATACCACTTGTAAGGAAAGCAGAGGTGCATAAACAACTTTTCTAACGTCAAACCATAGGGGAGAATGCAATACAAGGCTATTAATTTTTCAAATTACAATCTAGTTAAGGCACACATGAAGGAATAACAAAAATAGAGCAAATACACAAAGACAACTGAAACAAAAAAATTTACGTGGGAAACCCTTTTAGGAAAATACCCACCACACCAAGTTGTATCTCTTTGTATTATAGTAACAAAATTACATACAATCAGAAAGACAACTTTTTGGTGTTCGTCTCAGTAGCTTCTCCATTCACTGTTCAAAAACTCTCTCAGAAAAGCTCTCTCCAATTTGATAAACTCATCATCTGTTCATATGTTCAAAAAATAGAATCCATCTGCTTTTAAATCTTTTGTGCATCCTTATCCACCAATTCCAACCATAGACAGTTTCCATTCAAGTCTTCATTTTTCCTTGCATGCTATTTTTCCAGTGTTTCAACTGATGCATAAAATCAACCGTCACCATGCTTTAAAACTGCTTCCTGTGATTGGTCCACAAAGCTCCACCTAGGATGGTCAAACTAGTCAAGAGCATTCAACTTTGTTGGCATATCGGTGAGACACTCATAGTGTCTCCCTGATGCCACAAAGTTTCTCTACCGGCATCACTATAGCTTCCATGAGTCAGCAAGATGCTATATCGAATGTATAAGTCACAACGAAACCATCAATTTCCACTTCGATCCTATTGGCAAAGGTTTCCCTTATCGGCGAGACTCATATTGAATGGAACAAGTCATATCAAATCCAGAGAATCCATTGGCAAGACATACTGATGTCACCAAGACCTTATGTCGAAAACTTCAAGTCATGCCGGCGTGAGCCATTCGGCATGACTATCGCTCTTTGGTGAGACTCACATCGAAGTAGAACTTCCACCGAACATCACACTATTGACAAGACTCGTGCCTATCATTGTGACCTTTCACCAAGCTCCATCATGTCTTACCGAGTCAGCAAGACATAAGCCCTTCGCCAAGAAGTTTCTCCGAGTTCCTAGAGTTAACCCGAAGACTTTTGTCGGCGTGACTTATTACTTTTGCTAAGACTTCTTAGTGAAGTTTTTTGTCACCACGAAGTCACCACGAGGATACAATCTGTTCGACAAGACTTAGCTTCATCACTGAGACCTCTCCCTGCAACCCATGAGTTACTTCGACATTCGCCTTGACACCTGAGAGCAGCCATTGTCGATGAGACATTACATACTCGCTGGGACATCTCACTGAAGCCCTAGCATTAGCCCGACGTCATCGAGACTTACACCATTCGCCGAGACTTCTCGCCAACACCCGTGAGCTAGCTCGATAAGATCAACTATCGCCCAGAGTTCTTCTGATCGCCAAAAGGTCATGCCAAACTCAGAGAGTCACAACGATAGACTTCATTCGGCAAGACATCAACTCTATCACAGCAATAGGATCATTTCAAGAGCTTCAAAACTGTTAGTCGCCCAGACATGAACACTTTCACAGTGAATTTTCCCTTCAGGAGTTCCATGTCAGTAAGGATTGAGGCACATATTCCAACAGGTATTAGGTAGGGGATTGAACTGTCTCTTCGGGTCCCCATAGGTATAAGGCACGGCTACTTTAACAGCTGCCACTTGATTTGGAATAGGTTGGGTTGGCTATGATTGATGTTCAAGAGGTGAAGGGTATGTGCAGGATCATCATGGAAAAAATAGGCCCTTAAGTGGCAAAAAATTCAGAAAAATCAGAGTTAGGCAACTTGATGTAAAAATTTGAATAAGTTATCTATATTATTTCAAAAATATGTAAGAATAGAATCTGTAGCAAATTGAATGTAGTTTCTAAACTACTAGGTTTGTTTAAAAAAAAAAATCTATTTGGTGAAAATTTGAAATTTCAATGTAGTAGTACTTAAATTTCCAGTGAAAAAATAAAAAGTGGTTGTATGTCTTAACCACCCTAACAATAAAATGATAATATTGTTTTATAATATTTTAGATATAAGTAGAGGCTCATGTCTCAATGTGATGCTTATTTTTTGTAATTTTTTTCTAAGTAAATAATTAATTATTTATTTTTTATTACAACTTTTAAGAAATATAAAAATCTCATATGTCTGACCACCTTAACTTGGTCAAAACTTCATGAAATTCATTTTTTCTTTTTTCAATCGTATAGTGTGTGAAGCATAGAATGTGACACATGTTTTGGATTCAAAAACTGTGATACCGTTTGAAAGCTATAGATGTTTTTCAATCAACTTATCAATTCAGTAGTTTAGTCATAATTTGAATAAAAAATGAATAATAATTACTTATTAAATTCAAAGTAAAACATAATTTATATTGATGGAAATTTGAGAATCTCCTTTAAAAATCCTTTTCATTTCATCAATTTTGGGTAAAAGGAAAGTCGTTAGCCACATAACCATCATATTGCCACTTTTTGGCCCATCATGATCCTGCACATACCCTGAATTAAACTGGAAAAAGCCTCTATTTGGTTTGTGGAAGTTTTGTTGGTTATTTTGGTGTTGACTGTTGTGTTTAGGTTTATCAGCTTAGTTAGAAGTAGATTTTCAATCACGACTTGAAACCGAATTATGGTATTCACACAAGGTTGTACATAAATGCATAAACGAAGGAAATTTCATCATTTTTCATTTATCTTGAATGTGTGTGTGTAATTTTATGATAAATATATTTTGCAGATGTTCATCAAGAATCTTGACATTAATTTGAGCATACATAGATTGGTATCGTGAGATAAAATATGTTACTTTTTCATCTTTGTTTTGTCTACATCACATAAGGTCAACCATTGTCTTTCTAAGTGTCATGTTAACTTGAAAGTGACTTATGAAAGCATCCACTAATTCATTGAATGAATGAATGGAATGATTAGGAAAGTTGGAAAACCACTCTAATGTAGTATCTTTCAAGGTCCTTGGAAAGAGTTTTGCTAGAAGTTTCTCATCAAGGACAAAATCACTACATAATGTTGTATAAGCATTGACATGGTTGGAAGGGTCTCCTTTTCATCCATATTTCTCAAAACAAGGCATTTCTATCCCTTGTGGCATTGGGGTACGTAAAATTTCTAAGGATAAGGGGCTACTACGGACATGATATGTAAGTGGAGCAAATTGACCTGGACTAATGGTGGAAAGTTGATGTTGCATAGATGAAACAATGGTAAGTAGTTGTGTAAGAAGGGGATTAGGGTATGTGGGTTGAGGTGGAAGGGAAAATGGCGATGGAGTGTAGGTGATATGAGGTGAAGTGAAAGGAATACTATGAGGTGTGATGGTGGTGGAAAGGATTTGTGATGCCACAAGAGAAGTAGGAATGCTAGTGGAAATCGGGAAAGAAGTAGCTTGATGCATAGTTGTATGGACTTGCGGATTGATATAAGTTGGTATAGAAGTTATGGTTGAAGGGGGAGGAACTTGAGGTCCTCCTTGGCTTACAACAATGTTTGCAGATTGGGTATTAGAAGAGGCATGTTTATTGTAAATCTTGACAATTCTCTTCATCACTTGCAAGCCATCATCACTTTCAATCAAACGATGAATATTATCAATGGAAGGTATGGTAGTTTGGGAATTTTTTTCAAGTGAAAAGTCTTGTTGTAAATGTGTAAATTCTTCATGAATACTAATGACCTTGTCTTGAGGAAGAGAGTCATTTTGGTTGTCAACATTCATTGGATGGAAAGGTGAAGGTATAAAAGTGGTATTGTCAGGGCCTAATGCACCATTGCTGGTACTAGGAGTCAGAGCTCTTGAGATCCCAAGGTCCACAATGAAAGTGCTATTGTGGGAAGCCATGAGTCTAGAACTTCTTCTCACCAAAGTATTATCAATGGGGCACCAAACACTCATGCAAGTAACACAAAGGAGGGGTGAATGCAAATGCTTGCAACTAATCTAAGAGATTGAAATAAAAATAATAGAAATGTTGCTAATTGTAACTGAGATCTAACTATAGAAAACATAAATCCAGAAAAATGCCAGAACTGTGCTAAAAATGTTGTTTAACAAGTGCAAAGGGACTGATTCGCCCTAGGTGTTGAATGAGTCCCAGTATGCAATTTTTTTGTATTTTTTATAAATGTTAAGATGATGTTAATGTCCTAAAAAATGCAAACAATGATGTAGAATGCAGATTTTACTTTTTTCAAGGGGATGCAATGCAAAAATGAAATCTAAATGAAGTTTTCACTAATGCAAGATAAAATGTCATAAAATGCAAAAAAAAAATATAATGTACTAATTGAATGTTAATGCAAATGAAAACTAGGATGTAATATGTAAATGAAATCAGAAATGAAAAGTGCTCAAAAGTCAGGTTCACCAAAATGAACCATAGATTTTTGGCTCTTAGGACTTCTCTAACTCTTACAAGGTTTTTCAGCTAAAAGGAGAGAATTAGGCCAAAAATGCTAACTAGTTCATTCAAATTATGTTATGTGTGATGTTTTATAACCTAAATGAACATAAATAAATGCAATCTACTAATCTAAATGGATGAAAATGAATGCAAAAGTAAAATTAAAATTGTGTTTGAAAACACACAGTGATATGCAAACAATGAAGTAAATGAAGAAATTATGCTGAACATAAAGAAACATGATGAATCTAAGTGCACCTAGATGAAATGTGATGGATCTGGAGTGTTCTGAATGCTGGTTCAAATTACTAATTTTTTACAGTGGGACTCATTCGCCTAGAGTGGTGAATTAGTCCTCCTCCTAGTGAAAAATTGTCAGGAGCAAGTTTTCATCTGTCAGGATCTGGAATCTGAAAAAATTCAAATTTTTAGTCCTAAGGTGGGACTCATTCACCATAGGTGGTGAATCATTACTCTCCCAAATTTTTGAAAAATTAGGAGACAACTCTGCAACACCAGATCTAGACATCACTACTTGTCAGGTTGTTGAACTCAAATCTATAGAAAATAGACAAAAAACCTTCTCCAAGCTTGAAATAGACCTATGTTGACTTGAAGTACATAGTTGACTTGTAAACCAATCTTCAACACCAAAATGCTTTTCAAATCTGGATACCTAGGTTTACAAACAAACATGCAAATAGGGAAAAATGGTTTAAGGTTAGTGAATAGGGGTTTGCCTTGGTCAAACCTCATTTTTGGTAATCAAACCTTCAATAAAATAATGAAATGTAAAAGAATGATAAACTAAGAACATGCAATTGCTATTAACTTACCAAACCCTTAATGATGTAAATCTTAAGTAATGTCAGTGGCTGCTTCAAAGTACTTGAATAGTGCTTGAGAAGATGTAAAATGTTTGAATTCTTGAAATATGAGATGAAATGCTTGAATTAGTGAGATGTAAAATGAGGTGAATCACATATTTATACGTGCAATTGTGCCTTAGTTACCCTTTAATACCTCATCACAGGCCGACATCAAGTGATTTTGAATAAAACCCCAAAAGGAAATTTAAAATATTTTGAATTTATGGCCAAGGGGGACTCATTCGCCACCCATAGCGAATGAGTCCCACCTAGGACCTAAAAACAAGTGTCAGGAAATATGTTGTATTTAATGTTGTTTGTTGGGATAATACTAAAAAATACACTTAATTAAACATATGAGAGGATAAAGGGGTCAAATAAAGCATAAGAAGAAGGGATAAATAGTGAAGATGTGCATAGAAAATCATGAAAGCTTGCTACAAGACTTTACAACACTTCAAAATAGGACTTGGTGATGAATAAAAAGGTGATTTTTTAGGTGAATTATAATTAATATAGTCTAGAAGAATGTAGAAATGTCTTACAACACTTCACAACACCTTCACAAGACATCATTTTTAAAATTTTAGTACCTAAATAAGCATGTTCAAGCCATGTCACAACATAAAATCAAGAGAACATAGTTCCAACACCATGAAACAAGACCTAAAAGGCCATGAAAATTACAAGGGGCCATTTTTCTACGGCACACTACCAGGTTTTTATGCAAGCTCAAAAATGAAGGAAAACATTTTTAAAGACTAAACACTGTCTTAGATAAAATTTGAGTGAATGGGTTAGATTTTAGAATTAGATGAGATAGAACCGTATTTATAAACATAATCTAAAAAGAAAAAATAAGGTTACTAATTCTAATGCACTCAACTAATATAACCTAATTTCCTTTTTGCATGAGCAAATATATTTAAAACACAATTAAAAATAGATTCTCCATCAATCCAAAAGTTAAATAAATTATATTATTTATTTAAATAATTTTAAATATTTATCCATTTCAAATTTTATCGTAAAAATATTTATTTATCAAATAGTTGTTTAATTAATTTAACTTAAAATTTATTCATAGTATTATTCATTTGAATAGAATTTTCAATTTGTTAATCTTACATAACAAAACCTACCAATTTCTTTCAAATTTTCATAGTCATGCTCTAACTTTAAACAACTTTTTTTTAGAGAAAGAAAAAAACAAAGGTATATTTTTAAATTCTTTATAATATAATTTAAAAATTAAAAAAAATACTAATAATATTATTTTTATAAATTAAGATTTTTTTCTACCTCAATTTATCTAATCAAATAGTAAAACATACTAATTTTTTATAAATAATAAGAATGAAACTTAAAATTTGGTATACTCCCTTCCTACTTCCCTCCCGTTTGGCAACATGTAGTTTTCGCTGACCAAGTCTAAATATAGCCACCACAGTAGTGGGTATGGATTGTCATTGGTGGGTACAGATTCTCGTTGTGGCTGTTGACTCAGTTCCACGATGTTGGCCTTTCATTGTCATACTGGGCGTGACGACATAATTCCATCAACTTTATAGTAGGTTTACATACTTGGTTGTACAAATTAGAAGATTTTAATTCTTCACATGTATTAATTTTAATATGAATTACTAAGTTTTGATCCATCTAAAAATAGAACTAAACTCAATGTAAATAGGCCATTCTTGATCGCCGCTTCAAGTCCTAATCATTGCACAATTTCAGAGAATTCTTCCAAACAGCAGACGAATGATTCATTAAGAAATCTTAAAAATGATAAGAAGGTTTGGATGCCTTCCACTTGACTGGGTCGCTCACGCGGAAAAATAATCCTTTTTTAATACATCAATACAGACAAAAGCAAGGCACAAAAATTTGATACCATAGTTTGTTTAATTGCTTTGATGCTTTCTATGGTAACCTTGGCTGCAACCGAACACGAGCAATACTGACCTCCTGCATTTGTATTATATTATAAAATCTCCTCCTTCATATTACTAAATCCTCCACCTCCCTTATAAGTTTTCACCTTCGCCATGCCCTTCACCTCCACCACCATACTATTGTAAATCTCCACCACCACCATTCTCATCTCCTCCTCCTCATTCTACTTACTACTACAAGTACCCACCTTCACCATCTTCTTCACCTCCTCCACCAAATTATTATAAATCTCCACAACCACCATCTCCATCTCCATGTCCTCCTCCATACTAATACAAGTCTCCGCCACCTTTTCCATCTCCTCTTCCATCATACTATTATAAATCACTACCATTTGTTGGTTATTTTTTAAGAACCAAACTGATCTCCAGAAATATCTATGGACTTTTCCATTTTCAATAATCAGTACTCCAAAGGGATTGGCCAACGAATGAGTGGAAGCTGCAAGACTTCTACTCCTACACTTTGGGCTCTATGAAATACAAGAGGGTGATCTCACAATGTATACTTAGGAATTCACACAATTATAATTAAATACATTGTGAATGACATATATTTATTATAAAATTACTCAACAATATAGTACATCAAATAAGTTGGCAGCTCATTCATTTATCAATGTCCTATACTTGGAGCATGAGAAGGCAGAATATCAACACAAATGAACTACGGTGGTATCCATTTTAGAATTTGTAAATTAAAAGTGATTAGCTAATGAATCAACACAGAAACTGAACCATGAGTACTTTGCATGAACCAATGCCTTTATCCCAAGCACAGAGTCAATATCAACTTATATAAGTAGACAACAACTCAACAATAGCAACATATAGTCATAATAAATACTGCATTACAACATCCCCCTATTACATTCATGATATTGCTACTTACAAATATCCTAGCACCTGATTCTTATGAGTTAACAATCTCATCCAAGAATTTACATTAATTCATTGAATCAATAAGTAGGAATGAAATCAAACATCCATTGAATAACAATAGAGACAAACAAAAGGAATCCTAGATTACTTTCATTCATAACTCATAAAATGAGTACAAGGAGAGATGATAGCCATGAAATTGGTATTACTCCTTTATTGTAGCTGCTATACTATTATCAAAATTACATACATAACAATGAACTCTAAACTTAAGACAAAAAACTCTAAAACATGCTTAGTATTACCCTTACAATTCATAGTGTAGATTGCAAAACAATGAACCCTACTTTTTGGCCCTGAATTGCTTCTTATAGAAACGCTGGAGAAAAAAAAGCCTCAGGCTAGAAAGTACACATGTCAAAACCCTATTGGACCACCATAACAAATATTCTCCCATTCAGTTACAATGCATTCCCAATAGGTGGGAGACGTGGGAAAATGAAAGTAGTCTTCATTCGTTGTTGGAGATCTAGTCCAATTTTCAAAATGGGTAGAACCAAACAGTTACCTCAAAATTTGGGCCCATACACACAAAGTGAAAGAAGGAAAGCATGAAAGAAACAAAAAAGAAAAAGACAAGAAATATGTCCATGTCCATAGCCTTGTCATCAATTCAACTTGGAGAAGATGCACTATATTTTCCATACTTTATCAAAAGCCTAATTTGTACTAAATCTAGGCTATGTAGTACATTCCCATTTATCTATTATTTATCATGGTTGCAGACTTCAAATTTTCAAATTGCTAACTTGCCACCTTTTATGTCAAACCTCCACTCCTTCCAAGTACTTGCCTTTCCATGTTAGGAATTCATCTTCAATGGACCAATTGAAATTCATGACTTCATTAGCCCTCTGTCTATAAGGTACATACTTGGTGACAATCTGGTTAGATTACTTATCAAATTCCAGTAAGATAATCTCAACATGAACTAGCACATCCATATTTATCTTCAATCTCCCCATATCAAATTTTTGACAAATTGATATAGCGTGCTATAAAATAAATTTATTTGTTTCATTTGTCCACTCCTGTAGAGTTTTGATGCTATCATCATTCCTTAGAATGGATGAAATAAGGCCATGATGTGACTCATGAAAGGAATTCACCAGCTCTTTTTTTTTGTTTTCTAGCGGTTCAAGATTTCTCCTATATCCTTCAATTTTACTTACAAGAAGCATGGTAGGTTTAAACTTTTCAGGTGGATTGGGATCCTGCTTAACTCCAATTCCCATCAATACTAAATCCTACTTCCTAGGGATCCAAATTTCCATGAGTGGAATGGCTCTTTCTCTAGCAATGTCAAAATTCTTGATGGCCGCCACCACGGATGAATAACTATGGTGTATACTATTCAACTTGTTATTCACTCTTCTATTCAAATGTTCTAGCACTATTGTGACAATATTTATACTGCTCTTGAAATTTTCCTCATCATGGTTATATCACATTTCTCTTTGTATTCACTTAGCTACCTAAGAAACTCTTCCCTATCGATATCCCCTTTAGCTTGTGGCCCTTCTAATGTACTGGGTCCTACTATTTAAATGGGCACACTTCCCATGTTATATGGCACAATTTCCCATGAAGAACTTACTTCAACAGTAAAATCTAGGGGTATAGCCTCTTGTGAAGTAGTGGGGGAGTCGACATCGTTCTGCTTAGCCTTTCTAGGTTGCAATCTTTGCAACCTATCCTCCAATAATGCTACCTTTGTCTGCAATTGCATATTATGCCACTCAAGGTCTCCATATGTAACTAAAAATATATTGCACTCTGTCCTAAGCTTATCCTTTTCTGAAGTCATAGAATCTACAATGGCCCTTGTGAATTGTGCAACATGAATTGACATACTTGTAGCTTCTAAGGCTGATGTTTTTGACACTCTTTTTATTATTAGGACTCCCATATAGTTAGGTGCAGACTCAACAATATCAGGCTTTCTTGTAGTTGGGGCTAAAGACCATAGAGAAAAGCCTTCCCATTCCTCATTGAAAGCAAACCCCTATAATGAAAATGCAAATTCTTCTTATGTATCATAGAGAGTCCTGCCACATTTCTTTATTGTGTTAAAAGCTATGGCAGAAGCAAGATCCCATTCTGGAAGCAACAAAATTCCACTAGTCCTTACCAATTCTTGACCCTCCTTTGCAGTCATTTTTTGGAATCTAGTTCCCATTTGATGTATTGCCCTTACTACAAGTGTAGTGGGAACTCCTTGCATTTCCTTCTCTACCACCCAAATATCATCATCTGAGCCTTCATCATCATAGTCCACTAGACCAATCGCTTCAACCTTTTTTCTTTTCAATGGTGTCTCCCTTGGTGGTAATTCACTAGGTGGTGGAGAATCAATGTTCACAATTTTAGGCTCTACCATCCTTGGTGGAGATGGTAGTGGTACTTGTGGCATAGGAGAAGGAGGCCTATACTCCTCTTGCTAAGAGGGAGTAGGGGATTCATCAATTTTCTTTTCCTTACTCTTTCTCCTTACAAAGAATTTTATTCTTTGTTCCTTAGGGGCTTGTGATGTAGATTCTTCTCCTATAGCAGGGATTTCTCCTCCACTCGGTCCTACAATTGGAGCTTTCCCTTTATCTTTACCTATTACCGCTTTAGTTTCAAGGTGGCCCACTATTGAATCAAAATTCCTTCCTACATGCTCCACATTTTGTATTATATCTTCAACCTCTGGGAGAACTTTGAAATCGGGTTCTTCTTGCTTTATTTTTCTTTGCATTTTATTGAATGCAATCGATCTTGCTAGTCTCTTTTCCTTCTCCAAAGTTTCTGACACATTTCATATTACATCTTTTGGATATTGGAAAATATGGAAAAAAATTTAGCTCTTATTTCTTTCTTTTAGCCAAGCCATAAAACCTTCAAGTTCATATCTGACCCTCTCAACTGACTTCCACATGTGGTAGGTTTTGATTATATCAAGGATGTTGGGTATGTGCAGGATCATGATGGGCCAAAAAGTGGAAATATGATGGGTATGTGTAGGGTATGTGGCTGACGACTTTTTTATTATCTAAACTTGATGAAATGAAAATAGTTTTTAAATCAGATTCTCAAATTTCCACCAACATAAATTATTCTTTACTTTCAATTTAATACACAATTACTATTCATTTTCTATTTGAATTATGGCTAAAGTCTCGATTGAAAGGATAATTGAAAAACATATATAGCTTTCAAACGGTATCACATTTTTTGAATTCAAAACATGTGTCACACTCTATGTTTTCCATACTATAAGATTGAGAAATAAAAAAATGAATTTCTTCAAGTTTTTGACCAAGTTAAGATGGTCAGACATACGAGTTTTTATATTTTTTAAAAGTTATAATAAAAATTTCATAATTAATTATTAACTTGGAAAAAAATTATAAAAAACTATGCATCACATCGTGACATGAGTCCTCTACTTATATCTAAAATATTATAAAAAAATATTATTATTTTGTTATGGTTAGGGTGGTCAGATAGACACCTACTTCTTATTTTTTCCCTGAAATTTAAGTACTACTGCATTGAAATTTCAAATTTTCACCAAATATCTTTTTTAAAAAACAAAAAACGTAGTAGTTTAGAAACTACATTTAATTTTCTACAGATTATATTCTTACATATTTTTGAAATAATATAGGTAACTTATTCAAATTTTTACATCAAATTGCCTACTTCTGGTTTTTCTGAAATTTTCACCACTTAGGGGCCTATTTTTTCCATGATGATCCTACACATACCCTATTATTCCAACCTTCCTTGGTCATTAAAAAATCAAAAAAATAAGTGTACAAAGGAAAGAATGTTCCTTTTCCTTTATTTAATAAGTTTTCATTTTCTACACTTCCTAGTTACCACATAACCTCAAGGAAACTAATTCTTTCTAGCGCAAACTTTGGTAGCAAGTGAGGTGCTACCATGGAACTATAAACTCTTAAGATACTATAATCAAGGTGTAAAATAACATCTCCCCAATTATGATCAACTCCTAGCTCAATCATTCTCTCCTTGGGTCTTAAGAAATCATGTAGAGCTATGGGAATTCTGGGTAAATTCACAATCAAGACTCGCTTCAATTCAAAAGCAAACAAATTTTGAAATGTCACATAATCATATGTCCTATCATTTTTGTCGAAGACTATGGTCGTGCATTGTACGGAAAGATCCAAGTCACCCTTCTTTCTTTCCAAGACAATATTGTGTCCAAAGTAAATTTCACCTTTATATAGAAACATGTGCATCAACAATGAATTCCCATTGAATCTCACTCCCAATTCACCCTTCTTCAACCTTGTTATTCCTTCATGCATTTTTTCTGAAATAAACCCCACATAATCATATGCTGCACAATATTGGGGGTGTTGGATATGGGTATCCATCTACATCCATGCCATTGGCATTCCATAGATAGGATCATAACCAACTATTTGGAAAATGGAATAGAAAGTCCTTTTGAAGTAGGAAACACAATAGTTAACAGGGAAAGGATCTTTATCATGCGGTCCTATTACAATCTTCCGACCTGCAATTTCTACTAGGAATCTCGACATAATGTGGACTCTGAATGCAATCTTGGTTTTATCATACTCTTGCTTAAGAGTGACTTCATTTATCTTATGAATTTCATCACTCCATATAGTGAGCTTGAAAAAAAGATTCAATTCCTCCTCAGTGATTTTGACTATTTATTTCCCATCATATGTTCTTATAGTCCTTTTGACTGAGTCATAATTAGCAACCATTGCCTTAAGAAATTCAACATCCATATAGAGATTTAGCATAATCAACTTTCCCAAGTCATAGTTCCAAGGGTTTCCTATTGGGATATACCCATATTTCTATTCCTAAACTAGCTATAAAACAATTCCCATCTAGTTTAAGGCAATTTGGCGTCCCTAATAGAACAAATCTTATCAAACAGGCCCTCTACTACTTGCGGACATCTGGGAATCAATTAGCCTTTAGGTTTGTCACTGGTTGAGGTGGTAATTTATCCATGAGGTATTTATCTAAAGGTCTTTTGGGAGCAGAAGCTTCCCCTTTAGACGAAGACATTTTTGCTTTATGATCCATAACATAAGAGGTACTACAAGGTAGGGTTTCAGGTTTATCTAAACAAGTTTTACAAATTTTATGAGGGTTTTACATGAATTATGCCAATGTAGAATTAACAAATTCCACTTTATGAATGTCAAACCTTAAAAATACCAAACAAGGAAAACCCTAATAGACTCAAGCTTTCAAAAACCACAACTTATTCAATAATGCTAGAAAGAGGGTAACAATTCACTTATTGGTTTTCTTTGTAGGTTGACAACCTTGGTTCCAACATCAAAAAATGTTGAGAGACCATAGCATAAGCTCCTTGAGTGTGTCAAGTATCTTTTTCAATGTTGAATTATGCCTTTATGGCAAATATTAATAATTATGTAGCTCCTTACTTTGGTAGCTTGATGTCCTTTCAGTTACTAAGGCTCACTCGTGCAAACCAGAATGACACACTTGACCTCAACTGAGTTTCAAATACTTGTTATTGATCCTTTTGGAGTGTTAATTGATCGGTGATCCAGATTGATCAGCTTATTATGAAAGATCTGACTATACATAGCTGGAATACTTACCAAATGATAGGAGGCCACATAGAACCACTTGTTAGTAGTATACAAGCTCCACCATCTCTTTGTTGCTATAGCCTTGATCCACATGACCTTTTCCCCTCGCCCTTGTGAGTCATAACTCATGTATGACTTTCATCAACGAGGAGATGGTGAGAGGATAGGATTATATCTCTAGGCTTCTTCATAAACACTTCTTAGTTACCCATAGCTTTATCCTTCATACAACGTCCATGTCTTAGAGTAAAAGATCTTCCAACATATATCTACATTAGTAGCACACACTTTATTTCCCATGCCCTGTGTTGAGATATTTAATTAAATATTTTTCCATGTGCCAATGCCTCAATTTCCTTTGGATTACTCCATGTGGTAGATTCCCACTTCCCCATTGGGAGTTTGGTAGGAAAGGTGAGACCCACACAAGATAGCAAGAAGCGGTCAAGATTAATCCATGTCACCTGCTATCGACCATTTATTTATTTGAAAGCTCAACAATGCTAACCATTTGAAACCACTGGGCCCAATGTCAGAGAAGAAACGTGGAAACCACCCACCAACCTATGTGATTATTTAATAAGCAAGAAAAAAAATGGGTGCACAGGGAACAGTCTAGATGCGACCACCTCATTTATCTCCCACTATTGACTTTCTTCAACAACCAGTTGTACGCCTTATCAAAGACATCAGACCCACCAATAACTCAAGACACATGGCCTTCACCCATGATCCCTTATGAATAAAATAATGAGAAACAAAAGAGAATAGGAATGTAGGGAACGGTGGTGATTGTCTGCATCAATCGAATGACAATTATGGGTTCTTATATCTTCACATTTCAAAAAAAATTAATCTTTAAAAAGGACCTGACTAGGTCGATAAAACCATACCCATGACATAAAATACTTAAGGCTTAATAGTGGGAAATATTTAGCCCAACTTAGAAAAAATTAAAATAATGACCCAACATACATCAACTAGTAAAACAAGACCAAAGGGCTAATTACTTAACGGGTTTTGATGGCATAAGTCATGACTTTAAAAGATTGGGGACTAACACAAGGGGTCAACAAAAAATTACAACCCAAGTGAGGATACCAATTCAAATGGTTTTCAAATAAGGCTTAAGTAAACTAAAACCCTTATATAGTGAGAGGAGACAAAACCGAGTCTTTAGAACTAAGCTAGATTTTGGAGATGGAACATAAAAAAATCTAAGGGTTCCATCAATGGGTCCGACTAGGGATGTATGTCTCTTGTAGGCATGGTGAGATCCTAGAATCTGTGGTTGAAGCAGACCATTCAAAACATAAGGAACCAAAGAACCAAGGAACTACCCAGACTAGGCAGTAAAACCGAACCAGACATAACCAAAGAAAACACACCTATATACAAAATGTACATGGAATTACAACATAAGAAAAGTATGGTTTTAAGAACTTTCCATGTACTAGTAGTTCAAAATGTTCACCTATCAATCTTTGGAGGAAATATGAATCCTCACCATGAGTACTAGCTATTAGATAAGGGCCAATCCATAATGCTTCAAACCTCCCATGTTTGCCCTTGTCTTGAGCCCTTGCATTCCAGGCTAACACCATACTATTTACCTCCAATTTTTTGGGAGAATCTCTCTTATCATATAGATGTTTAACTTGCAACTACATCTTCATATAATTCTTAGCACGAGCTTCTCTTCTAGTCTCATCCAATTACACCAGATTATTAATTTTGTGCTACATATCATCACATACCTCTTCTTCATATTCTTGCATAAACTTATACATCCTCAATAGGTTATTTTGTGGTAGTCTAGCATCTAAACCATATACCAAGCCAAAAAGTGAATAACCAATAGCTTTTTTCACAGTCACTCTATTTTCCCGGAGTGCCAATTTCAGTTTTGAGTCCCAAGCCTTTTTATTCTTTTCCATCACCTTTTTAATAATTTTCATCAAGCTCTTATTACTAGACTTAGCCTGACCATTTCCTTGAGGATGGTATGGTGAAGAATAAGACACGTGTATTCCATGTTTATCATAAAAGTCTTTAAATTCCTTTGATCTAAAACACATAGCATTATCTAAAATAATCCTTTCTATCACTTTGAACCTAATGAGAATGTTATCTAAGAGGAAAACTACCACCGCCTTGCTTGTTGCCTTCTTTGTGGGTATTGCTTCTACCCATTTTGTGAAATAATCAGTGGTAACAAGGATCCATGAGTGCCCCCTACTAGAATTTTCTGGTAACTCTCTGATGAAATGAATTCCCCATTGTTGGAAAGGGGCTCGAACAGTCATAGGCCTAAGTGATAGATTTCCTAAAAACTTCAACTTTCCTAAAAAAATTTGACTAGCATCACAAGTGTTAATGAACTTATGAGCATCCTTAAAAATAGTAGGCCACCAGAATCTTGCTCTCAAGATCTTGTGGCAACTAGTTTTTTCCATGTAATGACCACCACACACCCCATTATGCATTTCTTGCAAGAGTTCTAGTGCCTCATTTCCATCTACACGTTTGAGAAATATGCCATCCAAGTTTCTCCACAATAGCTCATTGTCAATAATCACATACTTGATGGCATGCAATTTTATTGTCCTCTTGTTATTCTCAGCCATATCTGTAGGACACTGCAAATTTTGTAAATACTAGACAATTTTTCTATACCATCTGCATGTTTGCACATCACAGATAGGTGTAACATTAATTACTTCTGCCTTATTGACCTAGTTAGCCTACAAATTAGCTTCTATCATCAATTTAACTAGGCCCTGACCTTCTACTAATTTAGTTATATGAACATCAATGTTAAATTTTTGGATCCTATTGATCCATCTACACCTTTTTCCTGTAGTCTTCTGCTGAGTGAAAATTTCTTTCATAGCAACACTTGATACAAAAGCTATGACAATAGCTCCCCGTAGGTAAGTCTAGAAGTTCTTTACAGCCTTAACTAGAGCATATGCTTGCTTCTCAGTCATGTCAAATTTCAGCTCTACAACTTGTAAAGACTTGCTAGAGAATGTAATGGGTTGTTCAAAGCCCTCTTAATTTTTCTGTAATAATACAATGGCAATAATATGAAAGGAAGGAAAGAGAAAATGTGCATTGGCTAAGAGAAGTCAGGAGACTTCAAAACTAGAGCCTCTTTGATAAATTCCTTAATTTTCTTGAACACCTAACTAGGCTCCTCACTCCATAGCACCTTTTCTCCCTTCTTCAATATCTTGGAAATAGGTCTTGTGATTTCTGCAAAGTTAGTCACAAACCTTCTTAAAAAATTATTTGTGCAAAAAGTGACTGAATGTCATTGACATTTTTTGGCTTAGGGATTTTATCTATGGCTACTAATCTTTCAAGGTCTATCCTTACTCCATCTTTAGACAAAATGTGCCCTAGTAAATTTCCCTCAATTACCCCAAATGCACATTTCTTTGGATTCAAAGATATCCCATATTCTAGTGATCTAAAAAATACCTTTTCTAAGTGCATGATCTTCCTCCTTTTTAGAGTAAGTGGTCAGGTCATCTTGATATACAACCATAAATAAATCAATAAAAACAGAAAAAGCTACATCCATAGCTCTCTAAAAAATTTCACCTTTATTTGTTAAGCCAAAAGGCATTCTTACATAAACATAGGTACCCCATGGAGTATTGAATGCATTATTGTACTGCTCAGACTCCTTCACTTTTACTTGGTTATAACCTTAAAAACCATCCATCATTTAAAGTAGCTCATAGCCATTCACCTTCTATATCATAGCTTCCATGTTTGGCAATGGGTAATTTTCCTTTAGTGAGGATATATTCAGGTTTCTGAAATCAACGCACAACCTTATATCAGTATTCTTTATCCTTACTGGCACTAAATTTGATACCCATGAAGAATATCTAATGGGTTTTATAATGCCAACATCTCTTAACTTTACCAACTCCTCTCACATCTTGGGAGCTATAGTAGGATTGATGGATCTCTATTTTTTCTTGAAAGGTTTAACATTCTCCTTCAGAGAAAGTTCATGCTAAAAAAATTCCTCTTTGTAAGCTTTTAGGTCATCGTATGACCAAGCAAAGACATGTTTGTATTTTCTAAGCAAGGAAATTAACATTTCCTTCACCTTTGGCTTAATCTTCTTTCCTACATAAATTTTATTAGGGGCATTTTTGATCCCCAAATTTACTTCCTCCAAGTCTTTTGGGTGAGCAATAGTTGTCTTGGTCTTGCTTTTATCTTGACTGTCAAAGACCCTTTCAAGAGCTACAAGGCATTTGGGGATTTTTATTTTTTTTAACTAGATGACTTCTTTTCCAAATATTGTGTCCTTTCCATCAATATTTTCAACAAATCCACCAAAGACAATCTCCTAACCTTCATATTCATCAACACAGTTCAAGAATTTGAGAATATCCTCATCATCATTAAAGATCTTCCAATTGTGCACATTATTAGGAATGGAAGTACTTTTTTGTATCTCAACCTTATAGATTCCTATTAAGGTTATATCATCAGGTCTCAATGCAATGTTAGCAAGTAAGTCAGCTACTCTATTATGTCCTCTTTCCATCTAGTCAATTCCAAAAGCATCGAACTACTCAATGGAATCCTAGAAAACATTGTTGTATTGCTTTAGTCTATTATTCTTGTAGGCATATTTGGCTCTTACTTGCGATATCACAAGCTCATAATCAACAATCACCATTACCTTTCTTATTATGTGCTTCTCAGCCAATCTCAACCCCAATAATAAGGCTTCATACTCTGCCACATTATTTGTACAAACAGAGGACAATGTGAAAGAGAATTTATAAGTACTGCCACTAGGTGATACTAGGAATATCCCTACACCAAACCCTTCTTTGAAACTTGTTCCATCAAAGTACATTTTCCAAAGTCCATTTTTGTCAAAAACTCTTACAACTTCATTTTCTATATTTATAGGGAACCTATCAATTTCTCTTGGTAGTTCTTCCACTTTGAAATTACTGATGTCAGTTTCTACAAAAAAGAATTGTATCATCCTCAGGAACATGTTCCAACATATGTGGGACTCTTGGTTCTCTCATCACTTGAAAATCCTTACCATCAATGGGAAATGTGGCATAATACATATCACATTGCATACTTCTTCCCATAGATGCACTTCATTTCTAAGATAACAACATTCCATAATTAGGTGGGATATCCACTACCACTAGACTCATCTTAAACTCTTTGTCTAGGTGGGTTGCTAATCTGTATTGAAGTTCATTTATCACACCAATAATAGGGACTTCTCTTTAATCCATAGAGAACAATATATTTTAAGGTGTAGGGTGCTATGACTCTCTTGCTCAATTAGGATTTTTCACCTAAAGGAGAGAGATAGACCCTAAACAAAATCTAGGTGGTTCACTCAAATTAATGCAAGTACAATGAAAATATTCCTAAATGAAATGTTTTAAATGCAATAAAATGATAAAATGGATTGATTATTAGCTGATAGGCTATTTACATAGGGAGACCCCACTAGGATCCCCCCTGTATGACACCGCCAAGGAGAACATGCTTGATTTTCTGTTAATCGTGAAGCTGAAGTATGTCCGACTCAGTTACCATTATCTGGTGAAACATTTTCTAATGCTTCTACTGGTTTTGATAATGGTGGCAATGGTTCTGGAAATGGGTAGAATCGGGCCTAGAGAACTGAAATTTTTGTGGTAGAAGCTTGAGTTCAATCTTTCCCATGTTGTTTCATGCTCTACACTACTAGTGTTCATAGCCACAGTCTACTTCCTATCGCGGCATAAAGTATTACACCTTGTGGACTCCTCCTGCTACCTCCCCCCGGACTCATGCCATGTCCCCTTTGCTACCATCATGGAGCACTCACAATTGTTTATGTATTTTGATCAAAAAAGCCTAGATTTTTAGAAAAAGATCTTGGAGCACTCTGGTTTGAGCGAAGAAACTTGCCTACTATCAGCACTTCACTACATCCCATTGACCCTGACGATGGTGGCCTTGATAGAAGAGGCACAAATGGTGATCTTTTCTACCATGGGCTATCTATTCATGAAGATGGGCGTGAGGGCGAAAGACATCGACATTTTGATAGTCAACTGCAATGTATTCTATCTAACCTTGTCCCTATCTGCAATGGTGATAAACAAGTACAAAATGAAAGGGAACATCAAAAACATCAATCTCTCTGGCATGGACTATAGCGCCAGGCTAATTTCACTGGACCTGCCGAGAGACCTGCTCCAAGTGCACCACAATTCATATGTCGTTGTAGTAAGCACTAAGACCATAACCCCCAATTGGTATTGTGACACCCAATTCATACTAGTTTCTAAGAAAAATCAAGATGTTTTGCAGTAATATGATCTTGTAGCATATAACATTAGCTTTGCATTGCTTTGAGTAGATGCAATATGATGCCATGGTTCTTCATACTACAACCCAATAATTGAATGGACAATCACATTTTCATTATTACTGAGATCAAGATTTTCCAGTAAAAGCTATATCAGCAATGACCCACGAAGGCTTAGGTACTCCAATTTTAAGGTTCTAGCCTCTAGGTAGCCTCATAAGACATTGTTCATTGAAGAAGCATAAAAATTGGGATATTTTTCAATAACATAGGGAAAACAGTGGAATATTTTTAGTTGTTGTTTTAGAGGGGAGCAAGACTTTTGCAGTGTCTATTGATTAAGCCCAAAATCCCATTTATAGACTGTTGTTACTTTTGAAGCATTATGTCTTAAATAATCTCAATTCATCTTAAGTTGTCATTGTTGAGCATCAAGACCCAGACCAAGGTTTTGCAGTCAAGTTAATGCTTCAGAGGTTAGTGGAAGCCAAGTTTCAAGCTGAATTTTAAATGATCCTTAGTGCGACCTTTCTTGGAAGGGTTTCCATTTTGCACACCCATGCCATGGATAGTTATAAAAAGCCAATTTAAAAACCCCATCTCAACTCAGCCTTATGGAGTTGGATGATCTTCAGGCAATGATTTGTTCCTTAACAAAGGTAAATTCAAGAGTATAAATAGAGTTGTTGCTTGGATTTTTTAGGAATAGACTTCCCATGTAAACATGTTGTAAGATTGGTGTAACATTTTTATTCTCTACAGATGCATTTCTCCAAAATGACAAATAAAAAACAACATAATTTTCTCCTAAAATTGTTGGCTATAGCCGATGAGGTTCTCAAGTCCAATATAACAATCCTAGGCTGATTGGTTCTCCCCATTCCTAAGAAAATCCTCTTCTTATTCTCTCTCCTCATTCAAAAACTCATAAACCCTAAGTGGAAACCCTACATTCCAGACTTCAAGCAGGCCTTCAAGCACTTATGCATCCATGCACTCATCTTTGGAAGTCTCTATAGACTGTTAAACATCCTACTAGCAGTCCCTAGCCTGATTTCATTCTCAGATACCCTATCGCCATTCCTGAGGTCATCAAGTTGTAAGTAGGCCATGTCTGCCTAGTTAGTGGTGAAATTGGTGTAGTTTAAGTGATTTCAAATTACATCGCAATCATTTTAGTTTCTTTCATTCTACTTTTGTGTCCACTTTTATTTTATTGTTCCCTTGGTAAACCTCATGTGGAACCATCTATGTTGTTTATTGTGGCCATCCATCCATTAATATGTACATAACTTTTTCCTACATTATATTATGTAGCTATAGATTTGCTAATTAATGTCGCCTTTTATTTGAATTTTTTCTTGGATTGGGCATCTTATCTCTACAACTTCTGCTCTGGTATAAATTTCATTTTTTTCTCCATGTTTCAAGATTGAATGACATGATTATCATAAGCCTCTTATAATATGCTCAACTTTCCCTTATTTACTGGTACAAGAATTTGCATTTGGAGTTTAGATATGATTGCTATTTTTCTAGATTTGATCTTAAGAACTCAAGAATTTGTATATTATGTGTGGGGAACCCCACTGAGATCTCCTCTAGTCTAACGCTAACTCCGGTAGAGAGAACTTTATGATTTGTGCCTATCAGCTATTTTGTTGCTCATTGAATATTGTGCAACTGCTATTTTATGCAAAACCTAAGAAATATGAAGTGTCTAAAAACATAGTGTGATATTGAAAAATGAACTACAAACATAAACAAATGAAAATAGAACTTAATGAAACTAAATAAGGTACACCTAGAGGAATAATGTTGATGTTGGACAGTTATGGAATGCTTCATCAATTACTGTTGATGACCATTGGGACTCATTTGCCACAGATGGAAAATTAGTCCTAATTCTGGTAAATTTTATTGAAATAAATTTCAGAGTGCCGAGAACTAAAAACCTCATAAAACACTTTCTCTAGCTTGGCAGTGGGAATCATTCACCATAGATGGAGAATTACTCAACCTAAAGAAATCTGCAAATTCTGAAGTCAACTCTGTGGGTCTAGATTTGTACTTATTTGCTTGTTGGGTTGACAGATCCAAATTTGCAAAAAATGGGTTGAATAATGTCTCCAAGCTTAAATTAGGTATGTGTTTGAATTGAATAGCTTTGATGACTTGTTCGCCACTTTTCAACACCTATCTCTTTGAGAAATCTACCTAAAAGAACTACAAACACACATGTAAAGAGGGGGGAAATGGTTAAGGGTGAGAGTATAGGGGTTTCCCTTGGTCAAACCCCGATTTGGTAATCAAACCCTTGACAATGAAATGAAATAAGAGAGGAATGGTGAAAAAATAACATGCAAGTGTGATAAACTCACCAAACCCTTGTTGTTGAAGTCTAAAGATATGTCAATGACTACTCCAAGATTATTGATAAATGTTTGATTGAATGAATGCTATGATGCTTTTGATGAGTGAATGCTTAAATGAGTTGATGGGTAAATACTTGAATGAATGGGGATTGAAATGAAGATAAAATTACTTATTTATAGACACTTATTCCCTAATTTCTCAAAAATACATCACAGGCTAACCTAAGGTCTTAATGAATAAAAACCCAAAAGAAATTTGAATTTATTTTGAGATTTGTGCCAAGAGGGACTCATTCGCCACCCATGGAAAATGAGTCCCACTCAAGGTAAGTGAATGGTTTTCAGGAATTAAGTTGCATTTAATGATATTTGTCGAGTTTACAGTAAAAATAATACACTTAATTAAGGGTTGTAAGTGCATAAAGGGGCCAAATAAAACATAAAAAAGGTGTAATTAGTGACGACAAGTCTAGAAAAGTATGAAATTTTGTTACAAGACTTGGTAAGGGATAAAAAGGGAATATTTAGATGAATTATAATAAGAAGAGTTTATAAAAGTGTAGAAATGTGTTACAACACTTCACAACACCTTTATAAGACATCATAAAATCTAAATAATTTAAATATTCAAGACCTAATGTGAATGTGTAAGTCACATTACAACATTAAATCTAAGAAAAATAGGCCAAGCATCATAGGAAAAAGACCTAAATGACCATGAAAATGTCCAAAGATCCATTTTTCTATGGTACATTTAGCCCCCACTTTAGTGAAAGGATGAACTTGCTTCAAACTTACACTAAAGCAGCCATGCATATTGAGAGGGATCCAAATGTACTTATGCTAGGAAAATGAGATAACAACAATCAAGAGGGATGATCAATCCCCCAGGATGAAGATCCCATGGAAAACTAAACATAAGAACAAAGGAACACACATATAAAAGAGAAAAGGAAAAGAAAAATAAAGTCATATCAAGCTTCGATCGTTTTCCCAACTAGTTGTGGATCAGATCTAGGTTGTTTGTCTAATAAAATAAAATGCATACTCACTCTGGGGTGATAGAACTCATGTTGTCTGTAGGGTGATAAGTCCCAAAAGGTGAGAAAAATATGCTTGACTGGTATGTACTTAGAAACACACAGGTGGCTATGGGGAAATACGTGCCTCAAAATGAGCTTCCCACTCAAGCATACTAAAGTTATACCTCCCGATATCTTTAATAAGGTGCCACAAAGGATAATTTCATTTTGAGCTTCATATGCTTAGAACTCATGAACAAACAGAATGGCACCATAGGCATGCAAGCTTCGTTATGCAAGGTGGTCATATGAATTTAAAATATAAAATGTAAAATATGTTCAAAGGATTCTTGTTCAGTTCATGAAAGGTCTATTACTTAGGGAACATTGTGTCTACTATCTCCAAGAGAGGACCACTCAAACAATACAAAATTCCCAACATAGGGGATGCAGTGCATCGTATCAGGCCACTAAGAGGAATGCAATATGCTAAGATAGATCACACTTATGAAGGACATCACACCCATTGCCATCCACAAAGTGACAAATACATCGTAAAAAGTAACAAGGCTGCAATAAGAAGCAAGAAAAGAAAAATGAAAAATGAATTATGCCAATGTATTCCACCACTTTAAAGTAATCGCTACACACCGTTTTGTGAGAAATTACTTTAAAGTAGAAAAGAAAACAAATGCAAATGGAAACAAGACATGCGAGCCAACTTAAAAATCCCCTATGCCAAGTCATATGTTTTCAAGTAAGGCTACATCATGTGAGAGAAATAGAAAAATAAAATATGAGAGGGTTTCCCCCAAGAAGGAAAACACCAAAAACATAAGGGATCTATGGATTTGGGGTCAATATGTTCATTGTTGCAATGTTTTGTAAAGAGCTTGGAATTGTCATCATTCCTCGAATACATAGAACTAGAAGAATGACACAAAGAGAGTGAAAACAAAATAAAAAGAACCATTTGGGTCAACATGGAGGAGACATAGGATGTCTCAACACTTTGCATCGTCCCCAAAAGAAAAACACAAAAGGTGGAAGCTTTTTGGATCAACATGAAGGAGACATTTTGGTCTCAATTCCTTGTGTCATCCCCGAAAGGAAAACACAAGAAAATACAAAGTAAAATGAAAAGGGACCTTTTGGGTCAACGTGGAAGAGACATAGGGAATCTTAATGATTTACATCATCCCCAAAAAAAAAACACAAAATAAAAGGGTAGAAAGGAAAAGCGACCATTTGGGTCAACATGGAAGAGACATAGGATGTCTCAATGCTTTGTGTCATCCCCAAAAGGAAAACACAAAACAAAAGGGTAAAAAGGAAAAGTGATGGATGACATATAGAAGAATGAAGGTACAAATAGAAGAATTTTCACAAAGAGAGAGAGAAAATTAAACAAACATTACAGGGGATCACAATACACACATGCAATTGAAGAAAAAGGAAAAGAAAAAGGAAAATGTAAAAAGGCTAGTAAGGTGAATGCAATTCAACCATCTAACTAGTCATCTGCCTCCCAATCATGGTCAGAAGGTGAAAAACTGGCAAGAGGGACAAGAGTAAGGGTCATACTAGATGAAGTGTTAGGCTCATCACTTTGGATAGGAGATATCTTGGTGAAGCTCATAGATGAGGGAAACAATGTATTTAATTCATCATGTATCTTGTCATCTTTTTTTGTTGTTTCCTCATTATCATCTAAGTTGATCACAACAAGAGGATGAATGACTATCACTGAAGGAGATTGTATCTCTTGTTGTGTTGGTTGTATTGTACTATCTTGTGGTGGGCTAGGGGGAGGAGGGTCATCATGTATTTCTTTTGTCAAATGTGAATTTTGATTTTCTTTGTTTTCTTCTACATGTAACTAACGAGAAAGGAGACAATGACGATGCCTACATGCTCTAGCACCTTGGTTTCTTTTAATTCAATTTTGAAGTTGTTTAGGTGTAAGAAAATGATGACACCTGTGTGCTCTAGCATCGTAGATTTTTGGCACCTTTGCACTTCTCTTTCTCTTCTAGGGTTTTTCACCTCAAAAGAGAGAGATAAGAGAAAAAAATGCTAATGGTTAATTCACATTATGTTATGTGAAATGGTCTCTAACCTAAATGAAGTAAACTAAATGAAATTGAATGATATAAATGAGTGAAAATGAATGCACAAGTAAGATTTAAGATATGCTTGAAAAACACATTATGTAATGCAATAGTGACCTAAATGAAGAAAATATGTAGAACAGAAAGAAAAAGGATGAAACTAAGTACACATGGGTGAAATTTGATGAATCTAGAATGTTGTGGATGCTGGTTGAAATCACTGAATTTTAATAGTGGGACTCATTCACCCAGGGTGGCGAATTAGTTCTCTTGGTGAAAAACTATCAAAAACATGTTTTTGTCTGTTAGGATTTCGAATTTGACAAAATTTAGATTTTCAGACCTAATGTGGGACTCATTCGCCACTGGTGGTGAATCAACCCTCTCCCAAATTTCTTAAAAATTAGGAGACAACTTTGCAACACCAAATCTAGAAATCATTGCTTATAAGTTAGTTTTGCAGGAAATAGACAAAAAAACCTTCTCCAAGTTTGAAATAGACTTAAGTTGACTTGTAAACCAATCTTCAACACCAAAAAGCTTGTTAAATTTTCATACCTAGGTCTGCAAACACACATGCAATAGGGGAAAAATGGTTGAGGGTTATCAAATAAGGGTTTGCCTTGGTCAAACCCCACTTTTGGTAATCAAACCCTTAATAAAATAATGAAATGCAAAGGAGTGATAAACTAACAATATGCAAATGCTATCAACTTACCAAACCCTTGATGATGCAAGTCTGAATTAATGTTAATGGCTAGTTCAAAGTGCTTGAATAGTACTTGAAAATATGTTGTAGAATGCTTGAATGCTTGAGATGTGAGATGGAATACTTGAATGAGTTAGGAGATGTAAAATGAGGTGAAAATCACTTGTTTATACAATCTTCTGCCTTAGTTAACCATTCATACCTCATCATAGGCTAACATCAAGTATTTCTGAATAAAAACCTGAAAGGAAAATTTAATTGTTTTGAATTTGGGGCCAAGGGGACTCATTCGCCACCCATGGTGAATGGGTCCCACCTAGGACCTAAAAATATGTGTCAGGAGATATGTTGTATTTAATGTTATTCATAGGAATAATATTAAAAAATACACTTAATTAAAGCATATGAGGGCATAAATGGGTCAAATAAGTCATAATAAAGGGATAAAAAGTGAAGATGTGCTTAGGAGAGTGTGAAAGTTTATTACAAGACTTTACAACACTTCAAAATAGAACTTGATGATGAATAAAAAGGTGATTTTTAGGTAAATTGTAATATATAGAGTCTAGAAGAATGTAGAAATGTCTTACAACACTTCACAACACCTTCACAAGATGTCGTTATTTGAATTTGAGTACCTAAATATGCATGTTCAAGCCATGTTATAGCATAAAATTAGGGAAAAATATATCAAATACCATGGAACAAGACCTAAAAGGCCATGAAAATGACAAGGGGCCATTTTGTTATGACACATTTAGCCCCCACTTTAGTGAGAGAATGAACTCGCTTCAAACTCACACTAAAGTAGCCATGAACATCGAGGGGAGGGATCAAATGCACTAACATTAGAAAGATGTAATGACAATGATCAAGATCAAGCCCCTAGGATGAGGATCCCATGGCAAACTAAGCATAAGAACAAAGGAACACACAAGTGTTGAAATAAATTGGATGAAGCTTCGACCGATAATCCAACTAGTTGTGGATTAGATCTAGGATGATTGTTTGAAAAAGAGAATTTTTACTCACTATGGGGTGGTAGAACACATAATGATCTACCAAGTGAGAAGGGGGTATGTGCAGGATCATGATTGGCCAAAAAGTGGCAATATGATGGGTATGTGGCTGACGACTATTTTTTAACCCAAAATTGATGAAATAAAAAGGGTTTTAAAGGAGATTCTTATCTTTCCACCAATATAAATTATACTTTGCTTTGAATTTAATAAGTAATTATTATTCATTTTCTATTCTAATTTTGACTAAAGTCTTGATTGATAGGCTGATTGAAAAACATGTATAGCTTTCAAATGGTATCATGTTTTTTGAATCCAAAACATGCGTCACATTCTATGCTTCGCATACTATAGGATTAAAAAAGGAAAATTGAATTTCATGAATTTTGACCAAGTTAAGGTGGTCGGACATACAAGTTTTTATATTTTTTAAAAGTTGTAATAAAAATTCATAATTAATTATTTATTTGGAAAAAAATTACAAAAAAATATGCATCACATTGGGGGATGAGTCATCTACTTATATATAAAATCTTAAAAAAAAAATATTATCATTTTATTGTGGTTAGGATGGTCAGACAAACACCTTATTTTTTCCTTGAATTATAATTACTACTACATTGAAATTTCAAATTTTCACCAAATAGATTTATTTTTCTTTAAACAAACCTAGTTGTTTAGAAACTACATTCAATTTTCTATAGATTCTATTCTTACATATTTTTGAAAAATATAGATAATTTATTCAAATTTTAATGTCAAGTTCTAACTCTAATTTTTCTAAATTTTTTGCCAAATTTATTTTCTCCATGATGATCCACACATACCCAAAGGTGCAAATGTACTCATTATTCTCTAATAAAAGGGCCATGTAGCCCAACTTAAATTCTCTGTTATGATTCTATTTGTTAGATATCTGGTGATGAACATACCCAAAAATGGTAAGATACATATGCTAGTTGGTATGCACTAACAAACACAAAGGTGGCTATTGGGAAAAGTCATGCCACAAGGTGGGCTTCCTACTCAAGCATATTAAAGCTATACCTACTAATAACTTTAACAAGGTGCCACAAGGAAACAAATGTCATGAACCAAAAGGAAGGTACCAAAGTCATGCAAGTTGCATTATGCAAGGTGGAAAAAGGTGAATAATGTGAAAATGCAAAAATGTAAAGGATGTTCAAAGGAGTCTTGTTTAGTTCATGCAAGGTCAGTCACTTAGGGAACATTGTGACTAATGTCTCCAAGAGAGGACCAATCAAAATATAGTATATTCACAACTTAGGGGATGTAGTGTGTCACATCAAGCCACCAAGAGGAATGTAATATGCTACTAGATATATCACAATTATGGACATCACACCCAATGTCATCCAGAAAGTGATGAACACATCATATGAATGACAAGGCTACACTAGGAACCAAGAATGTAAATGAATTATGGTAATGTATTCCCCCAACTTTAAAGGAATTGCTACATGCCGTTCTGTGAGAAATTACTTTAAAATAGAAAAAAAAAAGGAAAGTAAAAAAGAAAACAAGACATGAGATCCAACTTGGAAAGCCCTATGCCAAGTCATATGTTTCAAAGTTAGGCTACATCATGTAATGGAAAATTAAAGACAAAGAAAGGGAGTTGCCCCCTAGAAAAGAAAGCACACCAAAAACATAAGGGATCTATGGATTTGGGGTCAGTATGTTCATTGCTGCAATGTTTTTATGAAAGAGCTCAAAATTGTCATCATTTCCCAAAGCACATAGAATTGGAAGAATGACACAAAGAGAGAGAAAACAAAAGAAAAAAAATTCCATTTTGCGTCAACATGGAAGATACATTGTGGTCTCAACGCCTTTCATCGTCCCCAAAAGGAAAACACAAGTGAAAAGAAAGAAAACAAAAAGGAGAAAGAAAATGAAAAATATTTTGGGTCAACATGAAGGAGACATTTGGGTCTTAATGCCTTGCATCATCCCCAAAATAAAAACACAAGAAAAATACAAAGTAAAAGAAAAATGGTGATTGGGTTAACATGGAAGAGACATAGGGCATCTCTACGCTTTACGTCATCCCCAAAAGGATAACAAAAAAAAAAGGAGAAAAAGACAAGGACCTTGTGGGTCAACATGGAAGAGACATAGGGCATCTCTATGCTTTGTGTCATCCCTAAAAGGAGAACAGAAAACAAAAGAGAAAAAGACAAGGACCTTGTGGGTCAACATGAAAGAGACATAGGGCATCTCTACGCTTTGTGTCATCCCCAAAAGGAGAACACAAAAAAAAAATGAAAAAGACAATGCAAGACAAAGAGAAGAATAGAGATACAAATAGAAGAAGTGTACAAAGAGAGGAAACATCAAACGCACAATACGGGGAAACACAATACACACATGGAAATGCAAAAAAAGAGAAATGCAAAAAGGATAGCTAGGAAAATGCAAGTCAACCATCTAACAAGTCATCTACCTCCCAATCATGTTCAATGTAATGCGAGGGAGGTTGGTTGTCCAAAGGAAGAATTGCAAGTGTTGAACTAGGAGTTATACTAGGTTCTTCACTTGGAGAGGATTTATCTTCTAATCTCATTGTAGATGAAAATAAAAATTTTAGGTCATTGTGCACTTCTTCATCTATTTTTGCAATCTCCACATCATCATCATCATCATCAAGATTAATGAAAACGGGAGGACGAAGGGTGGTTTCTAAGGATGGATGTATCAAAACCTATGGCTATTGGACTTGTTTGTGTTGTTCTGATTCTTGCACTAGACTATCTTGTGGTGGGTCAAGATAAGGAGGGTGGCCATCTATTAATTTTTTCAAAGGTGGAAATTTATTTTCTTTATTTTCTTCCATGTGAGATTGACGAGCAAAGAGATGACGATGACACCTACATTCCCTAGCACTGCAGTTTCATTTAATTTTGTTTCAGAGTTGTTGAGGTGTAAGAGTGGATTGAGTCACCATAGGTTCTTCTACTTCCAAAGGGGGAAGAATAGAAGAAACTGAAGAGAACAGGTCAACCACTTTCTCTTTTTCTTTATACACTTTTTTAATATGAGGAGGCATGACAAGAGTTGTTTCATCTTCCCTTGGTCATTTGAATGATGGTTGGTAAGTATATAAAGGTGGTTGTATAGGAGGTTGTATGGTTTGCTCAATGTCAGACTCAAGTTGAAGCATGGTTTCATCTATGATAGGAGGTGTGGAAGTGGATGGAGATGAGTTACGAATAGACATTTTTTCTATCTTTTTGGTTTTAAACTTTTGATAGGCTATGAAAAAGAAGTCCTTTCGAGGGGTGATGGGTTTCATGGGTGCAGGCCAAATGGCTCCTAATGAAAAATTACCTTTGGAAGATAATGGTTTAAATCCACTATGGTGTATGGTAAATACCTCATTGCCATGTGGAAACTTGAAACACTTGTGAATGACTGATGGGACCACTTTCATTGAGCAAAGCCAAGGGTGGCCTAGTCACAAACGAAATTGGTTAGACTATGGAATAATTTAAAATGTTACCTCCAAAGATGTGGGTTCTATTTGTAAAGGGAGTATGATTGATTCGATCGTAGGGCATGAAAAACTAGTATGTCTTTTAATCCAGGTAATTGGTTTATTATAATCATCTTGATATAAATCATGTAATACTAAAAACTCCTCTGTGATCACACTCTCACCACAAGTGGGATCTATTAATATCCCATTAGTGGGCTTATCATAGATTCTGTAAGCTATGTACAAAGGACCATCAGGAAGCTTTGGTAGTATGTCTTTAGCAGAAAAAGTGATTTCAAGATATTTAGTGGTTTGGAACTTACGAGGGATAACGTCTATCGTAGCCACAAGGTTATCCATAGGAATTTCTTTGGTAATAGGTGGGGGTATATCATGTTGTTCATTGTTGGTATCAACAATCATTACATCAGTGTTTGAAGGTTCACTAGCCATGACAAATGAAGTGGTGTGTTTGGGCATAGGATTGGTGAAAATTTGTAAGTTCTAGTTAGGGGGTGCAATAGACTTATCGCCTTGATCATTAACACCCATAATGGACAAATGGCTTGAATCAATGACGTCCTGAACTAAATGTTTTAGATGCTTGCAGTGTTCAGTGTCATGTCCATTTTGGTGATGAAAATGACAATAAGCATTAGGTTTGAAGGTGGGTAGTAAGGGCTGATTTGGTTGAAGTGGTCTAACAAGTGGCAAGGTGAGCATGCATTATTGAATTAATTGGTTCATTGTGTTATGGAGGGAATCAGGTAAGGGTGTAAATTATCTCTTTGAGTTCCCATAGGTATAAGGTACCACTGCTTTAATAACACCCACTTGATTTGGAATAGGTTGGGATGGTTGCAGTTGTGAAGGAGGAGGCAGATTGAACTGTAAAAAGCCTCTATTTGGTTTACAAAAGTTTGGTGTGTTATTTGTTTTTGATTGCTATGTTTGGGTTTTTCAGCTCGGTTAGAAGTGGATTTTGAATCACAACCTGAAGCTGAGTTATGGTATTCACACAAGGTTGTGCATAAATGCATAAACAAAGGTAATTTCATCATTGTTAGCTTATCCTAAAGGTTTTTGGTCAAGTTTTCAATAAACATCTTTTGTCGATGTGCATCAAGAATCTTGACATCAATTTGAGCATACAAGGATTGGTAGCATGAGATAAAATATGTTTCTTTTTCATCTATGTTTTGTCTACTTCACATGAGGTCAGCCATTGTATTTTTTGGTGTCATCTGAACTTGAAATTGATTTATGAAAGCGTCCACCAATCCATTGAAAGAATGGATGGAATGATTAGGAAAATTGGAAAACCACTATAATGCAATATCTTTAAAGGTCCTTGGAAACAATTTTGTTAAAAGTTCATCATCAAGGACAAAATCAATAAATAAAGTTGTATAAGCATTAACATGGTTGATAGGGTCTCCTTTTCCTCCATGTTTCTCAAACCAAGGCATTTCTATCCCTTGTGGCATCGGGGTACATAATATTTCTAAGGATAAGAGGTTGCTACGAACATGATAGGTGGGTGGAGTGGTTTGACCTTGGCTAATGGTGGAAAGTTTGTATTGCATGGATTAAACGATAGTAAGGAGTTGTGTAAGAACAAGATCAGGGTAAGTGGGTTGAGGTAGAAGAGAAAATGGTGATGCTAGAGTGTAGGTGATGTTAGGTGAAGTGAAAGGAATACTATGGGGTGTGAAGGTGGTGGAAGAGACTTGTGATGCCACGAGAGAAGTAGGAATGCTAGGTGGAATTGTGAAAGGAGTCACATAACTAACCTATGCATAGTTGTGTGGACTTGCAGATTGGTATAAGTTGGTATAGATGCAATGGTTGAAGGGGGAGGAACTTGAGGTCCTCCTTGGCTTGTAGGAATGTTTGTAGATTGAGCATTAGAAGATGCATGTTTATTGTAAATCTCAACAATTATTTTCATGACTTGTAAGCCATCATCACTTTCAATAAAATGATGAAGGTTTTCAATGGTAGGTATGGCAGTGGTAGAAATGTTCTCAAGTGACAAGTCTTGTTGTAAATGTACAAAATCCTCATGAATATTAATGACCTTTTCTTGCGAGAGGGAATTGATTTGGGTTTCAACAGTCATTGGATGGAAAGGTGAAGGCATAGAAGTGGTATTGTCAATTCCTAATGCACCATTGTCCATACTAGGAGTTGGAGCTCTTGAGATCCCAAGGTCCACAACGAAAGTGTTATCGCGGGAAGCCAAGAGTCTAGAACTTTTTCTCACTAAAGTATTATCAACAAGGCACCAAACACTCATACAAGTACCACAAAGGATAGGTGAATGAAAATGCAAGGTAATCTAAGATATCTAAAATGCAAATAACAAAATAATTATTAGCTGTAAAAGAGATCTAACTACAAAAAATAGAAATGCAGACAAATGTAAGAAAAATGCCACAAATGTTGTTGAAAAAGTACAGAGGGACTGATTCACCCTGGGTGGCGAATGAGTCCCAGTATGCAATTTTTTTGTGTTTTTCAAAAAAATTAAGATGATTCTAATGCTCTAGAGAATGCAATCAAGGATGTAGAATGAAAATTTTCTATTTTTTCAATAAGATGCAACGCAAAAATGAAATCTAAATGAAGCTTTCACTAATGTAATATGAAAAGGCCTAGAATGTGAAAACAAAACAATGTCCTAATTGAATATTGATGCAAATGTAAACTAAGATGCAATATGCCAATGAAATCAGAAATGAAAAGATGTTAAAAAGTTGGGTTCACCAAAATGAACCATAGATTTTTGGAAACTATGCACTTCTCTTGCTCTTCTAGGGTTTTTCACCTAAAAGGAGAGAGATAGGAGCAAAAATGCTAATGGTTCCTTCAAATTATGTTATGTGCAATGTTTTCTAACCTAAATTAAGCAAACTAAATGCAATTGATTGATCTAAATGATCGAAAATGAACGCACAAGTGAGATTTAAGTTATGTTTTAAAACACATTGTGTAATGCAACAATGAACTAAATGAAGAACATATGCAAAACATAAAGAAAAAGTTTGAATATGAGTGCACTTGGGTGAAGTCTGATGAATCTAGAATGTTGTGGATGCTGGTTGAAATCACTAAATTTTCATAGTGGGACTCATTCACCCAGGGTGGCGAATTAGTCCTCCTCTTGGTGAAAAACTATTGGAAACAAGTTTTTGTCTGTCGAGATCTAGAATCAGACAAAATTCAGATTTTTCAGTCCTAAGGTGGGACTCATTTTCCACTGGTGCTAAATCTCTCCTCTCCCACATTTCTAAAAATTTAGGAGACAACTCTACAACACCAGATCCACCTAGTTGACTTGTAAACCAATGTTCAACACCAAAAAGCTTGTTAAATGTACATACCTAGGTCTAAAAACATGTATGTAATAGGGAAAAATGGTTGAAGGTTAGCAAATAGGGGTTTTCCTTGGGAAAACCCCGATTTTGGTAATCAAACCCTTAATAAAATAATGAAATGCAAAGGAATGATAAACTAACAACATACAAATGCTATCAAATTACCAAACCCTTGATGATGCAAGTCTGAAGTAATGTCAATGGCTACTTCAAAGTTCTGAATAGTGCTTGAAAATATGTTGTAGAATGCTTGAATGAGTGAGGAGATGTAAAATGAGGTGAAAATCACTTATTTATACAATCTTGTGCCTTAGTTAACCATTCATACTTCATCACAAGCTGACATCAATTATTTTTGAATAAAATCTCAAAAGGAAAATTTAAAAATTTTGAATTTGGGGCCAAGGGGGACTCATTCGCCACCCATGGTGAATGGGTCCCACCTAGGACCTAAAAATATGTGTCAAGAGATATGTTGCATTTAATGTTATTTGTCGGGATAATATTCAAAACTACACTTAATTAAAGAATATGAGGACCATATAAAGGGGTCAAATAAGTCATAAGAAGGGGATAAATAGTGGAGATGTGCCTAGGAGAGCATGAAATTTTGCTAGAAGACTTTACAACACTTCAAAATAGGACTTGATGATGAATAAAAAAGTTATTTTTGTAATAAATAGAGTCTAGAAGAATGTAGAAATGTCTTACAACACTTCACAACACCTTCACAAGATGTCGCTATTTGAATTTTAGTACCTAAATATGCATGTTCAAGCCATGTTACCATATAAAATTAGAGAAAAATATATCAAATACCATGATATCATGTCTATGGCACAAGTGGGTCAGTCACTTTCTCTTTTCCTTTATAAACTTGTTTAATGTGAGGAGGCATGCGGTGTTGGTTTCATTATCTCTTGGGCATTTAGACGATGAAGGTGAAGTTTTTATTGTTGGTTTCTTTGAAGGTTTTAATGTGTGTTCAGGTTTAGATTCAGATTGAAGCATTGTCTCATCTAAGATAGGAGTGTCAGAAGTGGACGAAGACCCATGATGAAGAGACAATTCGGCTATTCGTTCGGCTTTGAACTTTTGATAGGCAATGAAAAAGAATTCTTTACAAGGGGTGATGGGTTCCATAAGTTCAAGCCAGAAGGCTTCCAAGGAAAAATTACCTTTAGAAGACAATGGATTAAAGCCACTATGGTGTACAGTAAATATCTCATTTTCAAGTAGAAACTTCAAACATTTTTGAACCAAAGAAGGGACAACTTTCATTGAGCAAAGGCAAGGATGACCTAGCCACAGATAAAACTAATCTAACTATGGAATGATAAACAATGTTACATCCAATGTTTTAGGTCCTATCTGCAATGGAAGTATGATCAATTTGATCCTAGGGAACACAAAACCATGATGTATTTTAATCCATGTTGTTGGTTTGTCATAATCATCTTGAGAAAGGTCATGTAATACTAAAAATTCCTCTATGATCATGTTATCACCACACGCGAGATCTATTAATATCCCATTGGTGGGATTATCATAGGTTTTGTTAGCTATGTAAAGAGAACCATTGGGAAGTTTTTTAAGTATATCTTGAGAAGAAGTAATATTAAGGGATTTGTTAGTTGGGCCCTTATGAGGGATAACATCTATCATACCCACCAATTCATCCATAGGATTAACATGGGTAACATTTGGAGTAAGATGTTGTCCATCGACATTCATTACATCAGTGTTTTAAGGTCCACTGGCTTTGACAAATGAAACATTCTGTTTAGTGATGGGGTTGGTAAAATTTGCAAATTCTGATTGGGAGGGTGACAGACTTACGGCCCTGATCATTAACACCCGCAATGGATAGATGACCAGAATCAACAAGGTCTTGCAGTAGGCGTTTGAGACACTTACATTATTTTGTGTCATGCCCATTTTGGCGATGAAAATGACAATAAGCATTAGGTTTAAAGGTGGGGGGTAAATGTTTGGTAGGATCAAGTGGTTTAACTGTAGGAAAAGTGATCATATATAGTTGTAACAGTTGATTCATTGTGTTATGGAGATTATCAAGTAAAGGGGTCAATTGTCTCTTCGTGTACCCATAGGTAAAGGGCATCGTTGTTTTAACAATTGCCACTCGATTATTAATAGGTTGAGTTGGCTTTAGAGGATGGGGATTGAACTATAAGATGACTTTGTTTTGTTTTCCAAAGTTGTGTGAGTTTTTTTGGTTGCTTTTTTCAGACTTCTCAGCTCAGCTAGAAGTGGATTTTGCATCATGACTAGTAACCAGGTTGTGATAGTCACAAAGGGTTGTGCATAAATGCATGAAAGAAGGAAATTTCATCATGGTCAATTTATCTTGAATGTGAGTTTGCAAGTTTTCAATAAACATCTTTTGGAGATGTGAATCAGGAAACTTGACATCTACTTGAGCATACAATGATAGATAGCGTGAGATGAAATCAGTGAACTTTTCATCCACATTTTATTTACACCTCATCAAGTCAGCCATTGTCTTTTTGGGAGTCATATGGAATTTTAAATAATTTATAAATACATCAAAATTTCATTAAATGAATGAATTGAATGATTGGGTAAAGAGGAAAACCACTCCAAGGCAGTATCCTTTAATATCCTAGGAAACAGTTTACCTAATAGTTTATCATCAAGGAAAAAATCACTAGATAAGGTAGTATAGGCATTGACTTGATTAGTAGAGTCTCCTTTTCCTTCGTACTTCTCAAACCTAGGCATCTCAATTCCTTGTGGCATCAGTATTCTTAATATTTCCAAAGATAATGGGCTACTGCGAACATAGTAGGTGGGTGGTGCATTTTGGCTTTGGTTTATTGTGGATATTTGTTTTTGCATGGAAGAAACAATGTGAAAGAGTTGTGTTATGAGAAGGTTAGTGTAAGTGGTATGAGGTGGAAGAGAGAATGGTGATGGAGTGTATGTAGTGTTAGGACAAGTGAAGGGGACACTAATAGGGGTGAAGGTTGTGGAGGATGGAACATATGATTCCACAAAAGAACTAGGAATGAAATTTGGAATAGTGAAAGGAGTCACATGACTAACCTATTGCATGGTTGTTGTAACTTGAGGGGTGGTATTGGTGGCTATGGATGTGATGGTTGAAGGAGGAGTAATATGAGATCCTCCTTGGCTAACCATCGTGTTTGTTTCTTGAGATGTGTTAGAGGTGGTAGACGCATGTTTTTGATATATCTCAACAATTTGTTTCATAACATCTAAGCCTTCATCACTTTCAAACATTCAATGGATGTTGTCTATAGTGTGAATGGTAGTGGTTGAGATTTTTTCAAGAAAATTATGTTGGTGATGTGTTAAGTCCTCGTGAATGTTAACTACTTTTCCTTGTGAAAGGGAATTAGTTTGTGTGTCAACATGCAATGTATGGGAAGGAAAAGTTGTACTAGTGGTAGTATCTATGCCTAATACACCATTATCAATACCAAGAGTAGGAGCTCTAGACAACCCAAGGTCCACAACGAATGTGCTATCATCGAAATCCATGAGTCAGGAACTTCATCTCACTAAAGTATTATCAATAGGGTACCAAACACTCATACAAATACCATGAAAGGATAGATGTAAATGTAATGAAAGCTAGGAATAATGAAATGCAAATAACAAAAATTTTGTAAACTAAAATAGGAATGTAGTAACAAAGAACAAAAATATAGAAAACACTGTGAAAATGATAGAAATTGCTATACAGAAAGTGCAACAAGACTGATTTGTCTAGGGTGGCGAATGAGTCCAAGGGTGAATTTTTTAATGATATTTTCAAAAAATTTAAAATGATTTTTATTCTTTTCTGACGCAAAACTAGGATGTAGATGCAGAATTTTAGTATTTTTAATGTTTGGTTGTGCAAAAATGAAATCTAGATGAGATATTCGCTAATGCAATTTTGAAAACCCTAAGATGCAAAACAATGCAAAAGCTAATGCAATGAGTCCTAAGATGTAGATGAAAATCAAAAGATAATGTTCATTATGCAGGTTCACCAAAATAAACCATAGATTTTAAGGTGTAGGGTGCTATGACTCTTGCTCAATTAGGGCTTTTCACCTAAAGGAGAGAGATAGATCCCAAACAAAATCTAGGTGGTTCACTCAAATTAATTCAAGTACAATGAAAATATGCCTAAATGCAATGATTTAAATGCAATAAACTAATACAATTGATTGATTATTTATGCAAAACCTAAGAAATATGAAGTTTTTGAAAACAAAGTGTGATATGTAGAAATGAACTAGAAACATAAAAAATGCAAAGAGAACTTAATGAAACTAAATGAGTTGCACCTAGAGGTAGAATGCTAATGTTGGAAGGCTCTGGAATGCTTCATAAAATACTACTGATGACCACTAGGATCTATTCACCATAGATGGCGAATCAGTCCTGCTTTTGGTAAATTTTGTTCAAACAAGTTTTGGAGTGCCACGAACTAAAAACCTCAGTAAACACTTTCTCGAGCCTAGCAGTGGGACTCATTCACCACAGATGGTGAATTAGTCCACCTACAAAAATATGCAAATTTTGAAGTCAACTCTGTGGGTCCAGATCTGTACTTGTTTATTTGTCAGGTTGATGGATCCAAATCTGAAGAAAATGGATTGAATAATGTCTCCAAGCTTGAATTAGGTCTTTGTTGAATTGAATAGCTTTGATGAATTTTCGACCACTTTTCAACACCTATCTCTTTGAAAAAACTTCCTACAATACCTACAAACACACATGTAAATAGGGGGAAATGGTTAAGGGTGAGAGTATAGGGGTTTTCCTTGGTCAAACTCGAATTTGGTAATCAAACCCTTGACAATGAAATGAAATAAGAAATGAATGATGAACAAATAGCATGCAAGTGTCATAAACTCACCAAACTCTTATTGTTGAAGTCTGAAGATATGTCAATGGCTCCTCCAGGATGCTTGCTAATTGCTTGATTGAATGAATGCTATGATGCTTTTGATGAGTGATTGCCTGAATGAGTTGATGGGTGAATACTTGAATGAATGGGGTTGAAATGAATAGAAAATTACTTATCTATACACATTTATGTCCTAATTTCCCAAAAATACATCATAGACTGACCTAAGGTCTTAATGAATAAAAACCTGAAAGAAATTTGAATTTATTTTAAGATTTGTGCATAGAGGGACTCATTCGCTACCCATGGCGAATGGGTGTTGGGAATTAAGTTGCATTTAATGATATTTTTTAGGATTACATTAAAAAAAAAACACTTATTTAAGGCATGTAAGTGCATAAAGGGGCCAAATAAAATATAAGAAAGGTTTAATTAGTTATGACATGTCTAGAAAAGGATGAAAGATTGTTACAATACTTTACAACACTTTAAAATAAGACTTTGTAAGGGATAAAAAGGGAATATTTAGATGAATTATAATAAGAAGAGTTTAGAAAAATGTAGAAATGTGTTTAGCACTTCACAACATCTTTACAAGACATCATAAAATCTTAATAATTTAAATATTCAAGACCTAATGTGAATGTATAAGTCACATTACAACATTAAATCTAACCAAAATAGGCTAAGCATCATAGGAAAAAGACCTAAATGACCATGGAAATGTACAAAGATCCATTTTTCTATGGTACACATAGCATACAACTTACCATGAGTGCTATCAAATTTCAGTCCTAATTCTTCCATAATTTTAGTTGGCATGATGTTATTTAACACTCCAAAGTCAGTAATACATTTTTTTATAAAATTTTCCCCAACAATTAAAGTGAGAAAAAATGGATCTATCTTCTCATGACAAGTAGTTATTGAATTTCCTAAGAAGATATGGGGAATCTCAGTGATAACTCCCTCAACTTCCTTGTCTTTCTTATCTTTTTCACTCAGTTTGGGTGGAGTGGGCACCACTAAATCATTACAAGCTATAATAGCACCATTGATAAGGGCTACTACCTTCTGCTTATGTTTCTTTATTCTCATCATTTCAAGGAAAGGAACAGATACTTTTACTTGGCTAAGTAATTGAAACATATGGGTATGTGCATGATCATCATGGAAAAAAGAGGGCCTTAAGTGGCAAAAAATTCAGAAAAATAAGAGTTAGGAAACTTGACGTAAGAATTTGAATAAGTTATTTATATTATTTCAAAAAAAAGTAAGAATAGGGTATGTGTAGGATCATCATGGAAAAAACAGGCCCTTAAGTGGCAAAAAATTCAAAAAAATCAGAGTTAGGCAACTTGATGTACAAATTTGAATAAGTTAACTATATTATTTCAAAAATATGTAATAATAGAATCTGTAGAAAATTGAATGTAGTTTCTAAAATACTAGGTTTATTTTTAAAAAAAACATCTATTTGGTGAGAATTTTAAATTTCAATGCAGTAGTACTTAAATTTTAGGGAAAAAATAAGAAGTGTCTTTCTGACCACCCTAACCACAATAAAATCATAATATTTTTTTATAAGATTTTAGATATAAGTAGAGGACTCATGTCCCAATGTGATGCATGTTTTCTTTATAATTTTTTTCCAAGTAAATAATTAATTATTATTTTTTTATTATAAATTTTTAAAAATATAAGAAATTGTATGTCTAACCACCGTAATTTGGTCAAAAATTCATGAAATTCATTTTTTTTCATCCTATAGTATGTGACATGTTTTGATTCAAAAAATGTGATACTATTTGAAAGCTATAGATGTTTTTCAATCAGTTTATCAATCAAGACTTTAGTCATAATTCAAATAGAAAATGGATAATAATTACTTATTAAATTCAAATTAAATCATAAGTTATATTGGTGGAAAGTTGAGAATCTCCTTTAAAAACCCTTTTCGTTTCATCAATTTTTGGTAAAATAAAGGTCATCAGCTGCATACCCTACATATACCCCATCATATCGCCACTTTTTGGCCCATCATGATTCTTCACATACCCAATAAAATCTATAGCAAATTGAATGTAGTTTCTAAACTACTAGGTTTATTTAAAAAAAAAAAATCTATTTGGTGAAAATTTGAAATTTCAATGTAGTGGTACTTAAATTTTAGGAAAAAAAAAGGTGTCTGTCTGACCACCCTATCCACAATAAAATGCTAATATTTTTTTTAAAGATTTTAGATATAAGTAGAGGACTCATGTCCTAATGTGATGTATATTTCTTTGTATTTTTTTCCAATTAAATAATTAATTATGAATTTTTTATTACAACTTTTAAAAAATATAAAAACTTGTATGTCGAACCACTTTAACTTGGTCAAAACTTCATGAAATTCATTTTTTTCTTTTTTCAATCCTATAGTATGCGAAGCATAAAATGTGATGCATGTTTTAGATTAAAAAAATGTGATATCATTTGAAAGCTATAGATGTTTTTCAATTAGCCTATCAATTAGGACTTTAGTCGTAATTCAAATAGAAAATGAATAATAATTATTTATTAAACTCAAAGTAAAGCATAATTTATATTGGTGGAAAGCTGAGATTCTCCTTTAAAAACCCTTTTTGTTTCATCAATTTTTGGTAAAAAAAAGCCATTAGCCACATACCCTAAGAATACCCATCATATTGCCACTTTTTGGCCCATCATGATCCTACACATACCCATATCAACAAGAGTATACTTGTTTAATTCAATTGGGAGCATACCTTGTTCATTGTTGGTCTCCTTCTATTGATTTTTGGGTAGTTCAGCCCTATGATTGTTGTCTTTCCTTGAAAGTTCAGGGTTTTTCTTATGTGTCGTTATCATTGTAGTAGGAGATTTGAATTCTTGAGTAGCTTTCAACTTCTGTACTCTCTTAGCCCAAATTTTATCTCCCCTACTTTCTTTAGCTTTGACTGCTTCCATTTTCCATCAAGCTTGTGCTCTTTGTTCTTGACATTCTGCTCCTTAATGAAAAGACCAACAAGACTACCTTGTTCACCATCGACTGCCATATTCCTCAAATGATAGGAACTTCTAGCTTGGGTAGCCAAGACTGCCATGCATTTTGCAATCTCCCCATCTAAGGGACTTCTTAGTGAGACACCATCTTCAATTGCTTCCAAATTGTAAACCTCAACATCTCTATCAACATCCTCATCAAAGAGAACTTGCTGATAATATGCACTAGAAATTTTCCTTTGATTATATGCATCCACTACATAAGAGTCCATATCATAAGAGCTCTCACTATTAGCAACATTAGAATCACTCATAACCATAGTACATCAATATCCTCCCCATTTTTCTAATCATAGTATTTAGTAATATACTCTTCCACTTCAACCATCTATGCAACTACACATTGCTAAGGAGAATGTGGCATTTGAAAAACATGCACCAAGGGGTGTCTTCAACATAATTTCATGAATTTTTTTGTAGAGGGTTTGGAGGGATCTTGTTCTGAATATTTCTCTGATTATTAGGAATAGGCTTCTCATTATACCAATTGGTATTATATGGGTTGTCTTGCAACCTAGGGGGTCTTTCATTCCTTTGAATAAGTTTTTGGTTGAGCATTTTCTTGCTCTACAAATTTTTCACTTATAATCTTCATAAAATTATCAATCTTATCCTCAAAAGTGTTAACCCTTAGCTCCTAAACTCTTGTCCTCCTTTGAACTTTTGAGGAGTTTTTCATCATCTCTTATGCCAATTTTACTAATTTCTTTGCTAATATTCTTAATATGCCCCACCATCTTGAAGGTTTCCCTCAATGTTTGAGGATTCTTTTCTAGCAGTCGGTAACTCATTTTTGTATCAAAAGCATTATAGTAGTTTACCAAGAACACATGGCCATTCAATTGTAAATGAGGAGGAAACCTCTTCCTATCCTTCTGGAACCTTGTATGACTTCAACAATAGATTTTCTAGAACCTTTAACAATATTATTAAATTGATTGAATAGAAAAATTGAATTAGTCTTGTCACCATATTTCTCTCCAAATATCCTTTTGAATTCCTCCCAAGAACCAATGCTCTCGGCAAGCAAAATTCTATACAACTCTTAAGCATCTTCAGTGAGATACTGCATAAATAACTTCATCATGAAATCATGTACCTCTACCTCAAAATCATCCATAACATTAGAAAATTCTTTGATATGTTCTCCACCACTCAAGGGATTATTACCAAAGAATCTTACTAGAGCAGGTCTAAAATCTTTAGGAAATGGGTTAGGGTAGCTAGGTATTCTAGTGAAACACAATTGTTGGTATCTATGTACTTGGATTGGCATCCTAGTATGTCGATCCTATGAACATATGTTTATTCATCATCTCTTTTGTTGTCAGAGTGGCTTCTATCTTTACCCTTTCAACTTTCACCATCACCACCTCCTTTCTCACTTCCTTCATCATCATCAAAATAAGAATTATTATTCTTGTTTTTTCCTCCACCTCCACCACCTTGATCTCCACCACCACCTCCACTAGGAATGTGTCCCCCTATCTTCTTCTTTTGTGACTCACTATTAGTATGTCTAAACTTGAATCTTTTGGAGTGGGTGTGGACATTTTAAGAAAAGAAACCTTCCTAGCCATCTTTGCATTAGAAGCTATCATCTCAACTTTTTTTAAATATTCTTGCAACTTTTCATTCTCCAATTGTAATTTTAATATCTTGGGATCTGGAGGTGTAGTATATGGAGTAAGATTAATTTTGGCCTTTTGTGTGGGGGTTTCAACGAATGAGGTATTGGTAGTAGTACTGGTATTGAAGGTAGTTTTCTTCGGAAGGTCAATTTGTTTCTTCCCATGATCTAAAAATGATTTCTTCTTAGTAGTAGTAGGAGGATATGAGGCTCTAGTAGTTGAGATAGATGTGGTGTAGGTATCAGTGGTAGAGGTTCCCATCAGGACTATTACCTCAGGAATGTCATTCGTCATTTTAGAAGAAAATTTAAAAAGGATTTTTATCAAAGGTCTTACGCCTAACATCATCTTCTCTCATTTTCTCCAATTTTTATTTTCTAGGATCTCTCTCAATTTGCTTAGCTCTAATCCTATCTTTGATTTCTTTTAATGCCCTCAATCTATTATCTTCTTCTTCTTGAAGCCTTATTTCTTCATCTTCTATAGCTTGCATGTCTTTATCTATATCTTCCTCATTTGCTAGAACATCTCCAAGCTCACTCAAGGTAGGAGTATAGTAGGGCTAGTCAATAGGACCATCCTCAAGATAAAGGTGAACTTGTATATCAAGAGATTTACCTCTTGGCTTAAAATTATTTCCATTAAAAACATAGACAATTCCAGGGGTTAAAGGATCTAAAAACTTTTTATTATTACCCCAAAACTCCCACCTATCCTCTTCTCTTGAAATATTAAGCTCATTATCAAACACTTGTTCAATAGGAAAACTTCCTTGGTCTATGTTAGACCATTCAACTTCATGTGCCTTTTCATGGATACTAGCACTACTTCAAAATTAAACGTAGGAGATGCATCAGTAGGAGAGTCAACAAACTTACTCAATTCAGAGCTTTTCTTTACTGAGGTGGGTTACTTCTCTTTAGCAGGTTCAAATTTTTTCTTCTACTCAGGATGCTTCATTGCATAGCTTCTAGTCTTCTTCATGATGTAAGATGTGTCAAAATCCTTATTCTTATGTTCCTTTTCAGAACTTACCTTTAAATTGGTATTAGAGAATTCAAAGATGCCACCCATAAAGTGATTGCACTTTGACTTTGTACTTATAACTTCAGAAAATATTCTAAACATAACCTCACACAAGGTTACATAATGAAAGATGACTTGATGCATAAGAATGAGTATGATGTGACTAATAAAGAAAAATTTAAACCAATTAATCTTCACGTAGTAAAGAATATCATAACAAACACCTGACTCTAACTGTACCAGATCTTAACTAGAGACTTTGGACTTAGCTAATCCCCAGTAGAGTTTCCAATCTATTGGTTATTTTTTAAGAACCAAATTGATCTCTAGAAATACCTATGGAATTTTCCATTTCCGATAATTAGTACTCCAAAGGCATTGGCCAACGAAGGAGTGGAAGCTGCAAGACTTCTACTCCTACAGTTTGGGATCTGTGAAACCTGAGAGGGTGATCCCACAATGTATACATAGGAATTCACATAATTATAATTAAATACATTGTCAATAATAGATACTTCTCATAAAATTACTCAACAACATAATACATCAAATAAGTTGGTATCTCATTTATGAATTCCCTATACTTGGAGCATGAGAAGGAAAAACATCAACACAAAACAACTACGATGGTATCCATTTGAGAATTTGTAAATTAAAAGTGATTAGCTGATGAATCAACACATAAACTAAACCACAAGTACTTTTCATGAACCAATGCCTTTATCCCAAGCACAAAGTCAATATAAACCTATATATAGCTAGACCACAACTCAACAATAGCAACATATAGTCATAAGAAATACTACATTACAATATTCCCTTATTAAATTCATGATAATTACTACTTTAAAATATCCTAGCACCTGATTCTCATGAGTTAACGATATCATCCAAGCATTTACATTAATTCATTGGATCAATAAGAAGGAATGAAATCAAACATCCATTGAGAAACAATAGAGACAAACAAAATGAATCCTGGATTACTTTCATTCATAATTCATAAAACAAGTACAAGGAGAGAAAATAACCATGAAATTGGTATTACTTTGTATTGTAGTTGCTATACTATTATCAAAATTACATACATAACAATGAACTCTAAACTTAAGACAAAAAACTCTAAAACATGCTTAGTATTACCCTTACAATCCATAGTGTTAATTGCAAAAAATGAACCCCTACTTTTTGGCCTTGAATTCCTTCTTATAGAAATGAAGAAGAAAAACAAGCCTTAGGCCAAAAAGTGCACATGTCAAAACCCTATTGGATGACCATAACAAAGATTCTCCCATTCAGTTACAATGCATTCCCAAGACATGGGAGACATCCGAGAAAATGAAAGTATTCTTCATTCATTGTTAGAGATATGTTCCAATTTTCAAAATGGGTACAACCAAATAGTTACCTCAAAATTTATGCCCATGCACACAAAGTAAAAGAAGAAAAGAATGAAAGAAATATAAAAGAAAAAAACAAGAGATATGTCCAGATCTTCGGCCTTGTCATCGATTCAACTTGGAGAAGATGCACTATATTTACCATACTTTATGAAAATCCTAATCCATACTAAGTCCAGGCTATGTAGTGCATTCCCATTTATCCGTTATTTATCATGGTTGCAGACTTCAAAATTTCAAATCACTAACTCACCACCTTTTATGTCAAACCCCCACTCCTTCCAAGTACCTACCTTTCCATGCTAGGAATTCATCTTTAGTGGGCCAATCGAAATTCATGACTTCATCAACCCTTTATCTATAAGGTGCATACTTAGTGACAATCTGGTTAGCTTCCTTATCAAATTCCAGTAGGACAGTCTCAACATGAATTAGCATATCCATATTCATCTTCAATGTCTCCATATCAAATTTCTAACATTGATATAGCCTGATCTAAAATAACTTTATTTGTTTCATTTCTCTACCCATGTAGAGTTTTAATGCTATCACCATCCCTTAAAATGGATGGAAGAAGGCCATGACGTGACTCATGAAAGGATTTCACCAGCTTTTTTTTTTTTTTTTCCAGTAGTTTAATATTTTTCATGTATCCTTCAATTTTAATTACAAGAAGCATGGTAGGTTTAAACATTTCAAGTGGATTGGGATCCTTTGTAACTCCAATTCCCATAAATACCAAGTCCTTCTTCCTAGGGATCCATTTTTTTGTGAGTGGAATGTCTCTTTCTCTGTCAATGTCAAAATTCTTGATTGCAGCCAACATGGATGCATAACTATGGTGGATACGATTCAACTTATTATTCCCTCTTCTATTCAAATGTTCTAGCATTTTTGTGACAATATTCATACTACTCTTGAAAGTATTCTCATCATGATTATCACATTTCTCTTTGTATTCACTTAGCTTCCTAAGCAACTCTTCCCTATCGATATCCCCTTTAGTCTGTGGGCCTTCTAATGTATTGGGTTCTACTATTGGAATGGACTAATTTCCCATGTTATATGACACAATTTTCCATCAAGAACTTACTTCAGTAGTAAAATCTAGGGGTACAACCTCTTGTGAAGTAGTGGGGGATTCAACATCATTTTTCTTAGGCTTTCCAAGTTGCAATCTTTGTAACATATCCTCCAATAATGCTACCTTTGTCTGTAACTCCATATTATGCCACTCAAGGTCTCCATATTTAACTAACAAGTTATTGCACTTTGTCTTGAGCTTATCCTTTTCTGCAGTCACATACTCTAGAGTGGCCCTTGTGAATTGTGCAACATGAATTGACATACTTGTAGCTTCTAAGGCTGACGTTTCTGACACTATTTTTATTATTAGGCCTCCCCTATAGTTAGGTGTAGACTCAACAATATCAAGCTTTCTTGTGCTTGGGGTTGAAGACCATATATCCAGGGCTTCCCATTCCTCACTAAAAGTGGACCCATGTAATGCAAGTGTAGCTTCTTATTTTGTATCATAGAGACGCCTTTGACATTCCTTTATTGTGTCAAAAGCTATGGCAGAAGCAAGATCACATTCTAGTAGCAAAAAAATTCCACCAATCCTTACCAATTCTCAACCCTCCTTTGCAGTAATTTTTTGGAATCTAGTTCTCATTTCATTTAACACATTTTTCTAGATGATAGCATCTGAAAATTCTGGGTGAAGGATTATTTCTATAGCCAGTCCTTTTACATATTCATCTCTTTTAGCCTTGTATGCAAATTCCATAAAAGCTTGAGACTTTATAAATGAGTCATCATCTAAGAACTTTGTACGTGCTTCAACCCGCATATCATCTCTTCCATTGAGTCCAATGAGATCAACTTTACTCAATATTATTTCCAATTGATGTGTTTCCCTTACTATAGGTGTAGTGGCCACTCCTTCTTTCATTTCCTGCTCTAACACCTAAATATCATCATCTGAGCCTTCATTATCATAGTCCACTAGACCAATGGCTTCAACATTTTGTTTTTTGAATGGTGGCTCCCTTGGTGGTAATTCACTAGGTTGTGGGGAATCATTGTTCACAATTTTAGGCTCTACCAGTCTTGGTGGAGATGGCACTGGTACTTGTGTCATAGGAGAAGGAGGTTTGTACTCCTCTTGCTAAGAGGGAGCAGGGGCTTCATCATTTTTCTTTACCTTACTCTTTCTCCTTGCAAAGAATTTTATTCTTGGTTCCTTAGGAGCTTGTGATGTAGATTCTTCTCCTATAGCAGGGATTTCTCCTCCACTCAATCATTTTACAATTGGATATTTCCATTTTTCTTTGCCTATTACCCCATTAGTTTCAAGGTGTCCCACTATTGAATCAAGATTCCTTGCTACATGCTCCACCTTTTGTATTATATCTTCAACGTAAGCTGGGAGAACTTTGAAATCAGGTTCTTACTTTATTTTTCTTTGCATTTTATTGAATGCAAGCCATCTTGCTACTCTCTTTTCCTTCTCCCAAGTGTCTGACACATTTCTTATTGCATCTTTTGGATACTGGGAAATGTGGAAAAATTTGTAGCTCTTGTTTCTTTCTTTCAGCCAAGCCATAAAACCTTCAGGGTCATATCTAACCCTCTCAACTGACCTCTGCATGCGGTCAGTTTTGAGTATATCAAGGATGTTATTCCAATCTCCCTTGGTCATTACAAAATTAGAAAAACAAGTGTATGAAGGAAAGAAAGTTCATTTTACTTTATTTAATAAGTGTTCATTTTCTACACTTCCCAATTGCCACATAATGTCAAGGAAACAAATTCTTTTTGGAGCAAAATTTCGTAGCAAGTCAGGTGTTACCATGGAACCATATACTCTTAAGATAGTTTAATCAGGGTGTGAAATAACATCTCCCCAATTATGATCAACTCCTAGCCCAGGCTTTCTCTCCTTGGGTCTTAAGAAATCATGTAGAGCAATGGGAATTTTTGGTAAATTCGCAATCAAGAATCTTTGTAGTTCAAAAGAATTTTTTTTTTGGAATGTCACATAATCATATATGTCATTTCATCTTTGTTTAAGAATGTGGTCCAACATTGTACGAGCAGATCCAAGTCACCCTTCTTTCTTTCCAACACAATATTGTGTCCAAAGAAAATTTCACCTTTGTATACAAACGTGTGCATCAACAATGAATGCCAATTGAATCTCACTCCCAATTCACCCTTCTTCAACCTTGTCAATCCTTTAGGGTAAGTGCAAGAATTTGAGTCCACTTCTAGTGGAAGTGTCATTTTTCAACTTTAAACTAGGTAGTCTTTCATTTTTTAGAATAGGTACCCATTATAAAGTGGGTGCTCATTCCAAAAGGTTTGAAAATCACAATCCATATTTCTCATTTGGATTTAGGGTTAGAAAATTCATAGTAACCCAACCCTTAGCCTTAGACCTACAAGTACAAGGTCATGACAATATCGAGAAAAAACTGACTATGTCAATATGTTTGATGGGGTTGTTTTTAGAATTATTTTATGAAATTAAAACCCATTTTAGATGAGATTGTGTAGATTCTAAATGTGTAAATTTTTTTCCATTTAAATTATTTTTTTTCATTTTTTAATTATTTTTTTATGAAATAGATCCATAAACATGAATTATCAAGGTTTTTTAGTATTTTAACAATTTTTTATTAAAATAATTTTTTGGAAATTTTTTTACGAAAACATAATTCAAACAATTATTTTCAATTTGAAAAAAAAAAATCAAAAAATGATAATTTCAGGTCATCTTATGCATGATGTACACAATGAATTTTCAAAACACCAAATATGGCCAATTAAAAATTAACAAAAAAAAATATTAAATAAAAAAATACAAAATAATAGGGAAAACGTACTTAAGTGAGTTAAAATCTTTTCCAAAAAGGATTTAGAAAAATATGGATGACATACATGTGCATGGTACTGTAAAAAAAAGTTAAATTTAAACAGTGGTTTTTAGAAACACCTATTGAAAATCAATTTGTATCAAGAGGATATTAAAATAAATTACATATTTGGAAACTAGACTCTAAGTAATACATTTTATGATTACTGACTTTTTCCAAGATTTCATCTCTAAGTGCTTCAAATTTTAAGGTCAAATATGACAAATTCTGAAAATCAGGGAAAACAATTCCACTTTTTGGCCAAAAAGTGGACTCAACTTCTTGCCAGCACCCTTCATTCATTATTTCTAAAAGAAACCCAACATAATCATATACTGCACAATATTCGAGGTGTTGGATATGGGCAGCCATATACATCCATGCCATTGGCATTCCAGAGAGAGGATCATAGCCAACTATTTGGAAAATGGAATAGAAAGTCCTTTTGAAGTAGGAAACAAAATAATTAGCAGGGAAAGGCTCTTTATCATGTGGTCCTATTACAATCTTTTCACCTGCAATTTTGGCTAGGAATCTCAATAGAATGTGGACTCTAAATTTGATCTTGGTTTTATTATAATCTTGCTTAAGAGTGTCTTCATTTATCTTATGCATTTCATCACTCCATCTAGTGAGCTTGAAAAAAAGACCCAATTCCTCCATGATTTTGACTGTTTCTTTCCCATCATATGTTCTTATAGTCCTTGTGACTAAGTCATAATTACAAGCTATTGCCTTAAGCAAGTCAACATCCATATAAACATTGACACAATCAACTTTCCCAGGACATAGTTACAAGGGTTTCCTACTGGGATACCCATATTTCTATTTTTGAACCATCTATAAAGAAGTTCCCATCCAGTATAAAGCAATTTGGCATCCCTAATAGAATAGCTCTTGTCAAATAGACCTTCTGCTACTTGCAAACCTCTGGGAATCAATTGACCTTTAGGTTTGTCACTAGTTGAGAGCGGTAACTGATCCATGAGGTATTTATTTAAAGGTATTTTGGGAGTAGAAGCTTCACCTTTACATGAAGACCCTTTTACTTTAGGATCCATAACACAAGAGGTACTACAAGGTTGGGTTTCTGGTTTATCAAAACAAGGCCTACGACTTTTATGAGGGTTTGTCACGAACTATGCAAATGCAAAATTAATAAATTTCTCATTATGAACATCAAACCTTAAAAATGTTGAACCAAGAAAACCCTAATAGACTCAAGCTTTGAGAAACTACAACTTATCAATAATGTTGGAAAGAGGGAAACAATTCACTTAATAATTTTCTTCATAGGTTGGCAACCCTGGTTTTGACATTAGAAAATGTTGAGAGACCATAGCATGAGCTCCTTGAGTGTGTCAAGTATATTTTCAATGTTGACTTATGCCTTTAAGAAAAAAATTAATAGTTATGCACTTCCTTAGTACTTCGGTAGCTCAATTTCCTTTCAGCTATTAAGGCTCACTTGCATGAATCATAATGGCTCACTTGCTCTCAACTGAGTTGTGAATACCAGTCATTGATCCTTTTGGAGTGTTAATTGATCAAAGATCCAATTTGATTAGTTTATTATGAAAGATCCGACTGTACATAGATGAAATACTTACCAAATGGTAGGAGGCCACATGGTACCACTTGTTAGTAGTACACGGGCTCCACCATCTCTTTGTCACTATAGCTCTAATTCACGTGTCCTTTTCCCCTTGCCCCTGTGAGTCATAACTCATGTGTGACTTTCATCAATAGGGAGATGGGGAGAGGCTAATATTAGATCTCTAGGATTCTTCATATACACTTTGTAGTTAGCTATAGCTTTATCCTTTATACAACATCCGTGACTCAGATTGAAATATTTTCAAGCACGTGCAATATATATGCATTAGTAATACACACTTTATTCCCATGCCCTGTGTTGAAATATTTGATTAAATATTTTTCCATGTGCCAATGTCTCCATGTCCTTTGGATTCCTCCAAGTGGCAGATGCTCGCTTCCCCATTGGGAGTCTAGTATGAAATATGAGACCCACACGAGATAGCGGGGAGTGGTCAAGATTAATTAACATCACCTGCTATCGACCATTGATTTATTTGAAATCTCAACAATTCTAAGCATTTGAAACCACCTGGCCCATCATCAGAGAAGAAACATGGAAACTTCCCACTAGTCCATGTGATTATTTTAATAAGCTAGAAAGAAAATGGGCATATGCGGAAAGGTCCAAATGCGGCCACGTCATTTATCTCCCACCATTGATTTTCTTCAACAACTAGCTGCACACCTTATAAAAGACATCAAACCCACCAATCATTCAAGACACATGGACTTTTTCCATGAGCTTGTATGAATGAAATAATGAGAAACAAAATTGAATGGGCTCACGGGGAATAGTGATGATTGTCTGCATCAATCAAAAAATAGTCAGGGGTCCTTATATCTGTACATGTCAAAAACTATTAATCTTTAAAAGGGACTTGGCTAGGTCAATGAGACCATACATATGACATAAAAGACTTAAGTCTTCATAGTGGGAATTATTTATCCTTACTTAGGAAAAATTAAAATAATGTCCCAACATACGTCAACTAGTAAAACAAGACCAGAGGGTCGGTTACTTAACGAGTTTCAATGGCATAAGTCGTGACTTTAAAAGAGTGAGGACCGACACAAGGGGTCAACTAAAAATTACAACCTGGGTTAGGATACCAATTCAAAGGGTTTTCCAAATAAGGCTTAAGTAAACTAAAATCATTATACAGTGATAGGAGAAAAAACCCAAAATATTTAGAACTAAGGTAGATTTTGGAGATGGAACATAAAAAAATTTAAGGGTTCCATCACCAACACCATCTCCATCTTGTACTCCTCCATACTACTACAAGTCTTCTCCATCACCATCATCTTCTTCACTACCCCATATTAGTATAAGTCTCCACCAACACCTTCCCCCATTCATATTCATCCATATAGTCTCCACCACCATCCCCCTCTCCACCACACCTATACTAGTACAACTCCCCACCTCCACCGTCTCTCTCATCTGCTTCATACTACTACAAATATCCACCACATACTTGTACCACTATAAATATCCACCACCTCTATCTCTATCACTTCCTCCCCCATCTCTTTCTTCTCCTCCTCCATACAACTACAAGTCCCATCCACTACCATCCCCTTCACCTCCACCTTCAAACTATTATAAATCCCTAGCACCTCCATCTCAATCTCCTCCACCCCCATAGTACTATAAGTCTCTTAATCAACCATCTTCATCTCCTCCTCCACCATATTATTAGTGTGGATGTCAAATTATGCATTTTCTCAAAAAAAACAACTATTAACATCATTAGTAGACTTTAAGCAAACTAAATAAGGCATCCCTATGAAATAATACATCTATGCTTCCAAATGAAAACAAATGACAAGATAACTAAAGCAAGCTAAATAAGCATATGAAAACCATGAATTATATTTATCTCATAGTGGATTGGTGCTTCTTCGATGTGGAAAGAAGCCCTTTCCCAATCCTTTTCTAAGCTCCATGATGAAGATGATATGAAATGATATGAAGATATGATGAACAAGATCCAAGATGATGTATGTATAACAAAGATACTAAGATTGTGGAGGATTGATACAATAGAGAAGCTCTCTATTTATAGCCAAGAAGGATAAAAGAATGCCAAACATGGAGGATGTGGGACTAAAGATCCACCAATAGGAAGGAGCCACTTGTCAACTTGTGATAGGTTGAGGAATGAGCACATTTTGGTCAATGTGCCAAAGAGGGGGAGATTTGAAATTTGAATTTGAGAGTTAAATGTTGAGTTTGACCTTTGCAAGAGACATGTAAGACCTATTAAATGCTTTGTTGGATGTACATGTCAATTTGGGGGGAGATTCAAATTTGGAAGAATATTCTCTTTTTATGCAAAGTTGAAAGAAAATGATGAATTAATAAATCAATAAATTGATTCATTTGTGCAAGTGGGCAAAGCTAGAGGATGCAATGGGTGATTAGGATTAGGTTAAATAGGATTAGATTAGCTAAGATGATGTTAGATAATTGTGACCCATTTGACTTAAATACTTTGATTTATTTAAATCAAAAGGTATGGAATATGAATTTGGGATTTAATTAAATAAAGTTTCATTTATTTAATTAAAAGGGGGGTGTGAGACTTAAATTAAACAAAGTTGATTTATTTAATTTAAATGGATAACCTTAGGAGACTGAATTTAATGATTTATTTTTACCTGATGAATGGATGAATGTGAATTTTATTTATTTGATGATTGAATGAATATGAATTGAGTGCATGATGCTAATTTCATGTGTCTACATTTTACCCCTCTTTGAAGCAATGTACTTGTTGCATTGGTTCAAAGAATAAACTTGCTGCAATCAAAATTAAAAAAATTTCTAATTTTTTTGGATGCCCCAGCGGAAAGAAGTGTACTGGTACATTTCCCCCTTGAGAGATTGAGCGAAAATATTTGATTTGAGGGTCGATCTCGCAATAAAGAGGTTCAAGATAGACATATGGATGGTTAAGATGATGCAAATGAGATGGTTTTAAGATGCTTAGAATAACCAATCTATATTATCCTAAACAACTTAAAATGATGATGAAATGCATGTGGAATGGATGACATGGATTATGCCCATATGATTATGCATTGGATGATTTATGAAAATGTATGATTTTATGAGATACTTAGACTAACAGATCTATACTATGATGATGAACATGCATGTGAGATGATATGCAAAATGTTGATGGTTTGTGGATGTAGGATGGATGCATGATGGATGCATTGGTGATGTTATGTTAGCGCGAAGAGAAGAAAAAAGAAATGAGATGCTGACAAGAGGATCCAACAAGTCCATGATCTGATGAGACTTTATTAGAGATGATGATGATGATAGATGATGTTTCGCTTATCAAGGATTGGGACTTTAAAAGGGCTACTTACCTTATGTTTGATAATACACATAGGTACAATTTATCAAGGTATAAAGGATCAGGATGGCATTGTACCTAGTGTGATGGAAATTGACTCAAAAAATAGATAGGAGTATTCTTGTTCACACTTGACATACAAAAACCTTGCTAGGATGTACCTAACAAAGAAAGTATTCACCAAGTTATATTACAAGAATTTCCAACAAGCACAACAGAAAAAAGGATAATGATCATTGCCCCATTCCTATCTCTCTAAATCCTTTGTTCAGATATCATAGAGAGGTCCTTGGAATGAGCGCAATAAGATAAATCAAAACAAAAGATTAAGTACACAAACAAGCCAATGTTCTTCATACCTTGAGCTGAAGGGATGTGTTTTTTTTTAGGATAAGAACCAAAACTATTGCCAAAATATAATGCCCATTATAGGAAGGATACATCCTAGGACATGTTAGTGGATGGCGGCACATCATTTCATTTATCCAAAGCTTTTTGCCAAAAGATAATGCCCATTGTAGGAAGGATATGTATCCTAGGACATGTTAGTGGATGGTGGTAAGTTGATAGGTTTGTTGGAAAGGTTGTTGATACAAGGTCGAATGACATTTTTGAAAATGATCAAGAGTTTGATTTTTCATTTAAAGTTTTGTTGTTTCGATTTTGATTTTGTGTTTGAAGTTTGCTTTTGCTGATTGATGTGATTGTTTTTGTTTGTGTTGCTAAAGGATGAAGGTGACAATTAGTTTATTATGGATGATTGATTATCGCGGGTAAAAGTGAAATGAGACAAATGGATTTTTTCAAATATTTGGATGTTATTGATATTTTTGGAATGTTTTGAGGTTGTTTTTGGTATTTTTTGAGATTTTTACAAATGTTTTAATTTTTTATTTTTCAAATGTTTTGGGGTTTTCTGAGATTTTATGAATGTTTTTGGATTTTGTGTCTTTTGAATGTTTTCGGATTTTGATGTGTTTTGAATGTTTTGGGGTTTTTCACATAATTTTGATGATTTGGATAAGGATGTGTCCGATGATATTAGTGATTTGTTTGGGATTTTGCTGAAAACCAAGCTAAGGTTGACGGATTGAATCAATGGATTGATGATGATAACATTGTTGAGGATGCACAATAATGTAAGGATAGTGTTAAGCAACACAAGGATTTGGATGGATATATCAAGATGATGATGGATTGGATGATGATAACATTGTTGATGATGCACAACAATGCACAGATTTGATTGATCATGATTGTTGATGGTAACATTGTTGAGGATGCACAACAATGTACGGATAGTGTTAAGAAACACAAGGATTGGGAAGGATATCCTGAGGTAATGATGGATTGGATGGATTTGATTAATCAATATTTTGAAGCTTGGTTTGAAGCAAAAGTGGGTTTGAGTGATTTAATGTGACGTTAAACTACTAATTAGATGTGACTAATATTGATTATTTGGATTGATGTTTGATGGAAGATGAAGCTTGATAAGGAATGCCTTCTTTTCAAAATATGCCATGGGCTAGTGATTTGGATTTTGGATCACAAATGCTTTGACCAATTTTATTTCACGTTTTCCAATGTTTGGATCGCCACATAAGTTGGAGGGTATAGATCAAGATTTATTCCTAAAGCAAGATGTAAATATTTTCCCCTTGTGTCTAGAAATGTATGGAATGCCATGGATGGATGCTCAAATAGGTGTATGGATGGATGGATATGGCAAGCATGCAAAGGATGCCAAGGATTATCTTGTGATAGGATACAATGTTCAGATAAAGAATGCTCATTTGGATAATGCTTCATGGCTCAGATAATGTTGCATAGGATAAGATCAATGAAAACGGCCCATGTCAAGATGTTTACCATAAGCAAGCATAAAGTGTGCACCAAAATTTGTCAAGATCAAGATAACTCAGACTATGGATGCAAATATATGAAAATGGTTCATGGATGAATGGATTTATTATGGATAAGATGGATGGAATGTTGGATTTATTATGGATAAGATGGATGGAATATTGGATTTATTATGGATGGGATGAGATTCTTTCACCTGAAGTGGTGCACATAGATGCTCGATTCTACACATGATGTCTATTTGCCAGGTTTTCATCATGGTACCTACCCAAAGCGCTTCCTATGCGGTTTTCACTAGAGGACAATTTTTTTCTTCACTGTTTTCAATCCTTTTTCTGATTTTTTCATATTTTTTGATTTTTTGTATCTTTTGAAAGATTTTAAGCTCATGTTGAACCACTTGGTGGTGTCAATGTAGATGCTTCTGTATAATGTGCCATCGATATCCTACTTGAAGAAGTTTCTTTTCCAACATACATGTACTTGAATGCAACTTTTGAGATTCTTGATCTACTTTATTGATACTGGAGTTAACTTTTCTGGGTGCACACATCGCAATAGAGTGCCTTTTGAATCCTTATGATGAAGGGTCATTTCCAGTACATGGTCAATGTGAGAATTGGATATCATGCGTGGGGGCATGGATGGAGTGTGTTTAGGGATAAAAGATGGATTGGTTGATAGTTTGGAACCTTTGACTCTCCAAACTTGGGAAGATGAGAAATGATGGGTGGATATGAAAGTGTGCATGGAATTAGGACCAACTGCTTGATACACTTTGTATGTTGCTTGAAAATCCTGATATTTCTTTTGTGGACATCTTTCACATATACCTTTCCCATTTTTATTTTTCCCCATAGTTTCTTTGATTAATGGAGTTTGATAGGGATCATCTTTCTTTGTATTTTTTAGTATCCATATCTATTTGATTTTTCTGATATGCTTCTTAGCTTCTTTTTCTTTGGTAACATTCTTTGTTCTTTGATTCAAATCTTTCTTTTGACGTTGGTCCCAATTCATGGATGGGGTGTTGGCTGGATGGAGATTCATGATGTGGCTGGTTGTAGTATTCACACTAGTTTCATCATAAGGACTCTTCATGCTCCCTATGTTGACATTTTCTTGAGACATAGTTGCCCCCAATATGGTGGTAATAGCAACTTCATGCTTTCATTCTACTTATTCTGAGAGCTCTTGTTTAGAATGCATCCTCTAATCAATGATCATTGTAGATGACATTATTTCCACTTGCTGCTCTGCTAACTCAGGAATATCCCATTCTATCTGACTTGTTTCCTTGAGTGGGTAATGCTAGATATCCTCATTTGTGATCCTGATGTTGATAATTCAATTTGACTGTCGGAATCAATAACCTTCTCTGTTTGTGTAATAATGTCAGGAGTAAAGGAATCTTGTTTTGAATGAAGATCATCTACGTGTCCATCCATAGAAAGCATATCATGGCTAGATGTAGGAGTATGTGCTATGTGGATGTGATCATTATTTGTGACATCTTGTATAGATAGGAGAATGTTCATTAGATCATTGTAGTATCTTGGAGATACAAATTCTTGATCTTGAATAATTTTGGAATCTCTTTGGACATGCTTTGGATCAATTTCTTTACATGGGTCAGTTTCAAAGGATGGATTGCTTACCAAGGGTTCCTAGATGGGAAGTGGCTCAATATCCTCTTGATATTTGAATGGACTTGGATCAAATGTTGAGTTGAACATTCCTTCAATATCTTCAACCATGAGGTCGAAGGATGTCAATATGTCTTGGAAAGGACCATTGCTAGACTTTGGTGAAATATGTTGATCATGCTTTGGAATGAATTCTTGAGATATGCCCTCTAACTTGTTAGGTGATGTAGAGACATTTTCAACATGGTTATTGGTTGAATCTTGATCATTGTCCCCAATAGTTATCATTTTTTGTGTTTGTGCTTGTGTTTGTCAGGAAGCTTGAGCAACTTGTGTGGCTTGGGAGGCTTGGGTAGCCTGAGCAACTTGTTGAGCAACTTGGTATTGCTGGAGTACTTTTTGGCAAGCGTGATAAGCTTTTAGCACATTACTATATTGGCTTCTTGTGTTTGGTTTAGGTGGTAGTGGTGGCATATTCAGAATTATGTTGGATGCAGTGACAAGTGGTCGAGATATTCTTGGAGTGATCATGGTAGTGAGGGGTTGAGATGTGATGGGTGTGAGAGTGGTGGTTGGAATTATTGAAGTGATAAAGATGGTTGGAATGACTAAGGTGATAGGTCCTTGGGAGACCATGTTTTGATTTGTCGGGATCGACATTGTTGTTTGATTGGATACCATCTATTGTTGTGATATCAATGGTATATTTGGAGGATTTGATGCAATGATTTGATTGGTGCTTGATGGATTTCCTTGGATCAATTGATTTTGGACAATGTTATGATTTGGGATGATGTTTAGATTTGGCATGATAGGTTGAAATTGTACATTGTTGATGTTGGGAATCACATTACCATGATTTAGGTAACTTTAATTTTCCTTGGTGTTACCTTGACTTTGATTAATACATGGAGTCCTTATGATCATGTTTGGACTTTGAACAACATTTGTGTGATTTGCAAACGTATCCATCCCAAAGTTTACCACGTTTGGACTCAAAATTTTCATGTTTGGTAAATTTTTTCTTGGTACATTCTCATTTGACATGTGTGGATTTGGTGGGATAATGTTGTTCATTTGAAGACTCATGCCTTGATTGTTTGGTTTATAGATTTGTAGTTTTGGATTTAGATCTACCATCGGGAAAGGTGTTCCAATCTTTTGACAAGGCATACTCACATTTTTTGTACCATTGAGGTTTGCAGGAGATAATGATCCCATGTACGGATTGTATAAAGGTGAGTGTTGAAAATCAATTGGCATTGTAAGGCTTTGATAGTTTACTTGGTTTGGATTACTCATGATGCTTGGAGCAAGTTTATATTCCATCTTCTTCTTGTGTTGAGGTCTAGTTTGGACTGTAAAATAAGGATCAATTTTAAAGAATGTGGAAGGTGAACCTCTAATTCTTTGGATTGATATAAACTCTAGGTATAAAAAAGAAATTCTAAGATTTTAAGGATAAAAAATGACGGTGATGAGATATGAAAGATGGATGATTTATGAATGATTGGAACTCTTAGGAAACCTTGAAGAGGATACTAAAATTTAGGACTTGGGTTGATGTTTTATTTGATTTGGGATTGGTTTGATTTCGATAGTGAACTCATAAACTCTAAGAGGTTGGATGTTGTCCTAGAGTAAATGTTTCCACAAGATGCTAATTTTGACTAAATGTGTAAAGAAGGATTCATCTAAACACACCTAATCAAACTAGATGATTCTGATTTGTTTTGATTTTGGATTTTGGATGGTGAACTCCTAAACCACAAGATGTTGGATTTTATCAAGGGATAGACTTGTTCACAAGGATAAATAATTTGACTAAACATGTGGAGAAGGATTCATCTACACACATCTAATCAAATGAAATGATTTTGATTTGGTTCCAATGACTTGCCCAAAGTTTAGCATAAGGGATATTTTCAAGATTTTCAAGAATTGATTGTGAAGTGATTTTGATTTTGATGTTTGGGAGATGGATGAAAGTTTTTATTTTGATCCTAAGAGACTTAGAGAGACTTTGTTTACTAGACCAAGATATTGAAGAACACACTTTTCTCTAAGAGTAGTTCAAACCAAAAGACCAATGTTATTCGAAAGACAATAAAAAGATAAACAAGCACATGTGTGGGGTTGAATTTGAGTTAATCTTGGTTAATGACTTGCTTTTACAACAAATACACTTCTTGCTTAGTTTTCAAACTGAATGTCTATGTCTCAATTCCATTTTCATTCCACAAGGTCTATTATGTGAAAATCAAGGTTTCAAGAGCACAATTTCCTATTGTTGACTTTGGAATGAAAAAAATCGAGATATAGGTCTTAGTGTTTAGAAGCCTTCTAGGGATAAGAACCCCTAGGGACTAGAATTAACACATGTACTTTTCAAAGGTATTTGTTCCTCTGAAAGAGTTTGAAATTCTAATGATTTGTTGAATGTTGGTTTCGATGTTTTGGATCCAAGCACTGTGTTTTCAAACTGACTCACAAGCAATATAACATCCTAGCTCAATTGGTATGTTTTACTTGGTGGGCTTACCTCATGCCCTTCGTAATAGAAGAGATTATTTTACATGCAACCAAGGAGAGAGTATAAAGGTATGTTAAGAATGAAGTCTTAACCTCTATACTTTAACTAAGATCAGACATGGCAAGTAACTTCTTGGAATCTATTTTCCAATGCACCACTTTGATAAACTCATTGGATGGACTGGTTGGCTACTACAAACATGGTTCTTAATGACAACAAACCGTTAACCCCAAAACCAACACTCATCCGCTTGGCCACTTAAGGCTCTTCAACCATTCTCATTCTACTTAAGGCATGGGATTAGGTGTAGTCTGTTGTTGGCATGGATTGGTGCTAATTTCTCATTATTTCACACCCTATGATATAGCCCTCCGGTAAACGTGCTTGCAAGAACTTTCCTATGAGTTTCCTATTGTGAGGTGTTTCCCATAGTAATCCCTCTCTTACAGGTGACTCAAAGCAATAAAATGCATTTTAAGTGTTTCTCTTGCACCCCAGATTGCATGAAGCGCAAGGGGATAGGATACGCACTCAAAATGCACCAAAGAAAAAATCACACAATTCAAACACTTGTTCAATTTACCCTCAAAGCAATGATGAGTTTATTTTTTAAGCACCAAGCTAAGTGTGAAGTTTGTTTGTTCAATTTTAGAACCCAAATTGAAGCTAGTAAGTGTCTAACGTTCTTTTTAACCCTTTGCAATGAAAAATTGAAGTGTTCTTTTTAGAGCCCCAAAAGATGTAAGTTGATTTAAAACAAAAAACTAAAGCACAAAACAGAATCCTTAAGAATTTAAGAATGCTTTGTTGATTTCAAGTTTTTAAGGCTTCAATCCTCTTTGCCTCCAAGATTTTTTCAAGATCGCTACTTATTTTTCAATGTCGCAAATCCCTTGCACAAATGAAAATCCCTCCTCTTCACTTTTCCTTTACACCTACAAGATTAAAAAAAAAAAGGTAATCATGTGAGGATTAAAATATTAATCAGATTCATTTTTAATAATTGATTTCAAACAATATACCAATCATAAATTAAAGATGAAGCATTTATGATATTTGGTCATATAGCAAGGATCCACACAATCCTCTTTGGTGATCCAATTTAATGCAACCAAGTAAGTATTTTGACATCTTATAAATAAATGCATAATAAAAGACCCTTCTGAATAGAATTTAAAAGAACACTTGTCTCAAAGCACTCTACCTAGCATTTAATATCTGCATGTTTTTCCTATGAGCAATAAGGAAAGCTCTCAATGCATCAATAATTACCTATTAGATTTGATCTCTGATGGGATTCCTTTATTATGTAACACTACATTTAAGGCTATGACCAGATCCAATCTTATGAAAAAAACTAACCATCACATAATCAAATGCTTTGACTAGGATAGATCCAATATCTGATATAGAGAAATATTGTTGCATATGGATATTTCTTACAACGCATACAAGCAGCTGTAGGGGTCGGTGTGAGTGTCAACAATTGTAATTGTGTGGATAACAAAAAAAAGAGTACACCAATCATTTAATGGAGAAGAGCTATGATTTTGACAACTTTCTATTGGTCAGCAGATTTACTAAAAAATCCTTTTATCCACGTGCAACTGAATGGAATGTATCGATCAACAACTTTTTGTGAAGATATTAACTATGAGCCAGGGTATTAGTTAAACGCAATGAGGATTTAATGACTGAGAATCTGCCTGATAGTCGTATCAACCTCTTCAAGTATGGCCACACCCTTCTTGAAAGACATGAACCAAATCAAAATCATTTCATCTAATCAATATACCTACAAAAAAAGAAACTTTAACGCATTTGGCAAGTGTAAAGCTGACTTCTACTGTTCTTTGCCAGTGAGTAATGATTTGAAGACTTGCGCAATAGACTCAGGCACAAGTTTCAAATCTGTTGAAAAGGCATGAGAGTTCTCAAGCACATGCGTATTCAATGACAACAATCAATGATTTTTAAAAAATTTGAGCAAATATAGTTGATAGGTGAGAGAAACTACGCCTACACTCCTCACCAGCGATGTTAGGCATAGCAAGACGTAAACTTGCAATTATAGTTGCAACAGCCCTGTCAGATAGATGTAAAACATAAGAAAAGAATTGACAAGGTGCATGAGCTATTTTGACTGAATGCTTCAAAGAACTATGGTCTTAATGACAACCATGATTGCAAGATCCGTGCATAATAAATGATTGAAAATTGTTTTAGAAACTTTTGAACCACAGGGTTCAGAATGATTACAGAATATGCGCGCAAAATGAATTTATTAAAGAGGCGTAAAAAAATTTCAGGCAAATGTGCTTAGTAGGAGTAAATTTAGGGCTCTACCACTCTTCCCAATTCCCATCGGCCTATCCAAAAGGAGAAGCATATAGGTATAGGGATCAAACATATATATATGCAACATATACATTACTAGTCTCTACCCTACCATCACGTAATTTCTCACTCATCACAACTGTGAAATTTGAGGCGTTATCATTGAAGGAGTTGGCCCATTTGTGAGACCTACTGAAGTGAATTAAGGATATTTCTATGACAGCAATATAGGTGTTGTAGGAAGCGACATATGAAAGGGAGATGGAAGATAAAGAGACATAGAGTCATGCAGTTGGTGTATGAGCCACTATAGGGAGAATGTAGCATGAGCATCAAGACTAAAAGTTAAGTGAAATCAACCATAACTAAGAAAAGATATCATTAAGAAAATCAAGCTATAGCCTTATGTATCCTGAGAGTAAATTGAACCATACACATACCCAAAACATACTATTGCATACATGCTAATTGTTAATGACTATAATATGAGAGAGTGATCCAAATATGAGAGAGTAGCATTCTAATAAGTCATAGAATATCACTGGATAAAAAGGCTTTTAGAAATTTTCAAGCAAATGTAATTGACAGGCACAAAGCCATGCCAATTCAAAAAATATCCATTTACATGATGGAATATCTTAGTGTGAAATAAAAACATTCAAACTAAGATACAAAATCTGGAAACTCAAGTAGTATGTTAGATGGTAAGATCTTCAAACAAGCATGAGACAACCCTCCTTCTAGCACCATTCTGTCGATGTCAAATTCTGCATTTGATAAAAAAAAAATAACTATTAGCATAGTTAGTAGACTTTAAGAAAACTGAATAAGGCATCCCTATGAAATAATACATCAATGCTTCCAAATGCAAACAAATGACAAGATAACTAAAGCAAGCTAAATAAGCATATGAAAAACATGAAGTATATTTATCTCATAGTGGATTGGTGCTTCTTCGATGTGGAAAGAGTCCTTTTCCCAATCCTTTTCTAAGCTCCATGATGAAGATGATATAAAATGCTATGAAGATATGATGAACAAGATCTAAGATGATGTGTGTATAACAAAGATACTAAGATTGTGGAGGATTGATACAATAGAGAAGCTCTCTATTTATAGCCAAGAAGGATAAAAGAATGCCAAATATGGAGGATGTGGGACTAAAGATCCACCAATAGGAAAGAGCCACTTGTCAACTTGTGATAGATTGAGGAATGAGCACATTTTGGTGAATGTGCCAAAGAGGGGGAGATTTGAAATTTGAATTTGAGAGTTAAATGTTGAGTTTGAACTTTGCAAGAGACATGTAATACCTCTTAAATGCTTTGTTGGATGTACATGTCAACTTGGGGGGAGATTCAAATTTGGAAGAATATTCTCTTTTTATTCCAAGTTGAAAGAAAATGATGAATTAATAAATCAATAAATTGATTTATTTGTCCAATTGGGAAAAGCTAGAGGATGTGATGGGTGATTAGGATTAGGTTAATCAGGATTAGATTAGCTAAGATGATGCTAGATGATTGTGACCCATTTGACTTAAATACTTTGATTTATTTAAATCAAAAGGGACGGAATATGAATTTGGGATTTAATTAAATAAATTTTGGTTTATTTAATTAAAAGGGGGATGTGAGACTTAAATTAAACAAAGTTGATTTATTTAATTTAAATGGATAACCTTAGGAGACTAAATTTAATGAATTTGTTTTACCTGATGAATGGATTAATGTGAATTTGATTTATTTGATGATTGAATGAATATGAATTGAGTGCATGATGATAATTTCATGTGTCTACAATTAGAAATCCCTTCTTTCTTCATACTACTAAAACTCCCCTCTATCACCATCACCATCACCACGACAATCATACTATTGTAACACCCACCCCCTCCCCCCCAAAATCTCCACCAACTACCTATTTATTGATTGATTGTTGTAGTGTCATAAAATGCATACCCTTGCATTTTCACACTTGTTTCTAGGCCCGCCTTGCTTTATTTATCCTTGTTTATGTATTAATTGGTCCTAGTTTGCATCCACAAGCCTAATAAACTATATATTTTTATAGAAAATCCTAAAAAATATCAAATGATAAATTTTAATTTAATGTTTCTATGTCCCTAATTTTTTAAACAGGACTAAAACACCATCTAGGACCATGTCTTTGTCCTCCATAGGTCTTGGGACCTTACTTTTGAAACCACCTAAAGGGGCCCCTTTTTGGAGTATGTCCCAAGTTTGAAGCGTTGGGACTAATATTCCACCTAAGGCATCTTAGTCCCCCTTGAGTTATTTTCGGTATTCAATTTCAAATCTTGGTAGGATTTGGCCTCCTTTAATTAGTGATTTCAAATGTCAGCTTTTCGTGGTGTAATTTTAGGATATTAAGCATGAATAAGTATAAATGAAAGGTTCCTTCACTCATTTTTCATCTAAGCAAGCTATGAGAGAATCTATTCTAGAAAAATGGAGTCCACAAGAGCATTCAAGAGTAGTTCATTAAGTATTTGGAGCCATCATCAAGATTCAAGCATCATGTCAAGGGTTTGGTGCATCCATTCATGTTGTTGAGCCAAGATTGTGGATGTGGCATTGGAGGTCTATTTACAACCATTGTTCCCATCAAATCCAAGGATCTAAGATCTACATTCCTCATGGCCACTACATGGTAGATTGTATATTTGCTTCACAAGACATCATCCTAGGTGATATCATTTACATATTTCATGTTTCATGCTTCATTTCATCTTTTGGTTTAATTACCTACAAGGGGTTTGACCAAGAAAAACCCCCATTTACTAATAGTCAACAATTTTCCCCTCTCTTCTATGTTTTCATTTGTAGATCTAGGTTGAAGACTTGAAGATCACTTGGAGTGTAAAGTTGTCATCTTCACAGAAACTCACCTATAGGCCAAATCTGGAAGATTGAGGACCTCAAGTCTAAGAAGAGACAAGTGCAAACCTTGGAGCTCAGGACCACATTCAAAGATTTTATAAATTCCAAATGGGACTAAGACAACAATAAGGGTGTCTTAGTCCTCCTAGGGGTATTTTGCAAAGATTCTTTCAGATTCTATTACGGCATCCAAAGATTCCACATCTCCCCCAAAAATCAACAATGAGACTAAGACAACCATAAGGGAATCTTAGCCCTCCCTATCATATTTTGATAGCATTTTTGCATTTCCAAAATCCTCATTGCATTTCCAGACTTCCCAAGTACATACCTCATAACTCCCTATTGCATAATTTCATCATGTGCATCCTTCATTTAGATTACATTACTAGGTCTTGTAGGTTGTATTCTTATTTGTCTTTTCCAAGCATTTTCTTGGTGGTGAACACTTCAAACCCTAAAAGAACCCCTCCTAGGTCATCCTTGGTGAGAATTGACTCACCATTTTGGGTTGATAGTCAATCCAACTTGGGATCCTAGGACATCCTTGAATGATAATTGGACAAACGTGATATTTCTATATCCATTTTCTGCCTAATCATTTTGGTGAACTCAACCTTTTTGAGCATTCATTTTCTGATTTGGATTTTATTAAAGTTTTAAATCTAGGTTGCATTCATTCTTTCATAGAATCTTGCATTAGTGAAAGTGCATCTAAGGTTTCTTGCATCTTGCATTAGTGAAAGTGCATCTAGGGTTAGTGAAAGTGCATATAGATTGCATTTTTGCTTTCCTGCATCATGTTATCTCATTGAAAAACTAAAAAGGTGAATTGTTAATCATCATAATTGCATTGTCATTTCATTCAAATTGAAAAAATGCATCCAATTACTTGTTAATAGTAACTTTTTCCTATATCCGTTAGCATAATTTTCTATATCTAAACATCAAATCCCTAGGTAGCCAATCTTGGAAGACTATTATCAACTCAAATTTGTCTATTTTTCTAAAAAAAACCCTTATTGGGACTAAAACTCCCTTACTCGCATCCTAGTGCCTCTTTAGGTTTCTACTTTAGAACCCTATCTAAGCCATTTGCTATCTGTTTCAGCTTCTAGAAACTTAGGATTTCATGAGGACCAAGATACCCTCCCTAGCATCTTAGTCCCTCTTGACTTTGAAGTTCTAATTTTCAAAGTTTAAATATGTTTTTATATGGTTTTGTTTGCTGCCATCGCTTATCTATTTTAGTGGGTTGACTTTCTATTTCATGCATTTACTTAATCTAGCTTAAAATGGTTCATTTCATGTATTGCTTCATTCCAAATTTGCATTCACAAAATTTCATTGCATAGCATAATCAATAAATTACCTTGTTTGAAATCTAAAAATTGTATTTAAACATTCCACTTTAGGTAATTGCATTGCACTTTCTTTAATTTTCCATGCTAACATGTTTTGCATTGCACTTTCTTTACTTTTCCATGTTAACATTATTACCTATTTTTAGCTACAACTCAAAACAAGTAGAGCTGGATTGCATTTCTCATTAAAAGGTAGAAATTTTCTACTAAAGTATTCATTATATTCCAGAATCTGATTACTTGTTAATTTTCAGTGTGATTATGCAAATGTTTGTAATAGAAGAACTCATAAATTTGCATAAGAAATGTTGTTTTATTCATATTGTAAAAACCAAAGTCCCACACAAGTCATGGGAGTAACTTAATTTGATTTTCTTAATCAAATAATGGATACAAGTAAAATTTGTAAACTACACAACTGAAGATAAGGTAAACTTGAAAAAGGGGAATGATTCATCATTTCCTGTAATGATGAATCATTTTTACTCGATGTCTTCAAGTTGTTGTGTCTCTAATGACTCTAGGTTGTTTTAACTCCAAGCTCCATGGTTTCCTACAAGAATGTTAAAAGGTGGTGTTAGAGCAATGAAAAATCACATCCTACCTCATGCCTGCATTACCAACGATAATGTAATACACACTCAATCAGGAATTCATCAGATGATTTGAACAAATGAAAATGATATGATCAGAAGGAACAAGTTCAATGGAAGCTTTCAACTTCATTTTTTTTTGCTAACTTGTTTGTTTAAATGTCTAGATATAGGTATAATAAGATCATTTCAACCAACATATGTTGTTATGTGTGGTGAGAAATGTGGATCCCACAATGGTTGAGCCCAACTCATAAACAATGACATAAACAATATAGATTACCATAGGTGCAACATATTTGAATAAGTAAAAGCAAAATCCAGAAGCCATTTTTATAGCCAATACTATTATCGTTATAAGTGTGGGGCAGCCATCATGTATAACAGTCAAAAAGAAAGGACAACAAGGAAGACTCATTGTGATACAATGTCAAAGGAGCATTTATATGTATTAAGAACAACCATGTTAATTACAGAGGGCCTGAATCAACAGTTAACATTCACCATTCAGATTAAAGGACAACTTTATGTTATGAAAATAATAGTAGTACATAATGAAAATAAAAGGAACTATTGCTGGAGGATAACATTAAATGATCATTAAGGAAAATTTTCAAACCTTAAAGTGGTAGTCATTTCAAAATTTATTATGGCAGCTATCTCAAACAAAAGGATAGTGACAAAGTATGGAGCAAGGTCTCCATAATAAATGACAATATAGTTCCTTTTCAATCACCATTATTCTTCATGGAATGCACTGACAATCAAATAAACGGTAGTCTTGATGTGTCGATGTTGATAACAGTTTTTGGCACGCCTAGTGGGACTCTGAATCATAGTTTTGAGTAAGAATTCAACAATTTCAAGTTGTTGTTCTGGTATATACAATAGTACTTCATCCTTTCAGAGGTTAAAGTTTCATATTCCTAGCAACTTCATTCTCAATTTCGAGTAGATCAAGTGTCAGTAGCTTATGAGAAACATTCAGACAAGAAGAAGTTCTTCTCCATGTGAATACTTACAACTATCTTCACCAAAGAGAAGAGGAAGGACAACTAAGAGGACACCTAGTAGGCCTTCGAGAAACAAATCAATTTCCCCTATTTTTAGAATAGCATCATTACTATCTTCACCAAGAAGGAGAGGAAGACTGTCAACAAGGTAGCCAAGTTCACATTTAGCCTCACCAAGTTTCAAAATATTAGTTGTTCCTTCAAGAGGATCACCGATTTTTTCTACACTTTCAATTCCAATGATTCTGGTACGTCTTGTACCAATTTTGCAAGCCATGAATATCAAAGTACTATTAGCTCCGATGGCCAAAGCACATGCCTTCATACGTTTCAATCAACACAATCCACTAAATCTACACCAGCATGATGACATACCAATGGCTGCCTTGAAAAGTATGCCCATTTTTACTAGTGAAGAGAAAATTACGCCAATATAACACATAAAAGATGTAGCTTCTTTGTGCGTTGTTTATGACATCATGCAAGAGAACATGTCTATAAGGCTATTGATGACATCTCTGAAGGGTAAGGCTCTTCAGTGGTTTAGAAGTTTGGTTGTGAATTCTATTACATCATGGGATGAATTGGGAGATAAGCTAAATAAGTAATTTTTAGACAAGTCTGACCATTTATCTCTAGTTTAGCAAATGACAACTATCAAGAGATCGCCACAAGAATAGATGACAAATTTTAACTTCCAATTCCAAAGGACTTGGAACAGAATCCTAGCCATGGTAAGGCCTACACCAAATCATTCTTTTTTGTATTATCTTAGAGTTGTTAACATTGATATTGCACTTTTGATCCAATCTATGGGAAGAGTAACTCTGCTAGCAGCCTATGAGATAGCTATTAGAGCTTAAAATAACTTAATATAGCCTGGTAAGATTGCACCCAAGCCTCCTATTCCATTTTTCCAAAATATTCAGCCATTAATACCCATTAAAGTACCTCTTATAGCTCCATTACTTGTTGTTCCAGCCTTAAGCTTTCAAACTACTCCTCAAAATAGTGTTGTTCTAGTAAATTCAAACTTGCAAGAGCTTAGAGGTACCCAACAACAGATGGCTAAATTGATGCAAACAGTAAGAAATGATTTAGTAAGCCTTAAAAACCAACAAGGCCAAAATTTTAGACCCTAGCAACCCCCCTTTTAGCCAAATAGACCACCTTATCAAGCTGACTAACAAGGACAACAAGGAAATTTCAATCCTAGGCCTAATCAGCCTTTTAATCAGAATGTTGCCAGCTTTCTAAAGATATTGTACTTATCCAAAATAACTTGGCACAAGACTATGTATGGTGCTATCCTTGTAATTAGCCTCACAATTAGGCTACTTTTTTGAATGGAGTGGTTAATCAAGTGCTTATGGTACAAAGTAGTTATGTTGCTTCTGAGAACACAGTGAAAGAGGCTGGCGATCAACAAGATATTCAGATGCAGCAGAACAAGCTTGATGTTTCCATGATGAACTGGCAAGGCAATTAATTTTGTGGTATTAATCATGCACAAGGGTAGAACTAGTTTGCTACATCTAGTTGCAACCAACACAAGATTGAAAAAGAGAGTCATTGATTTAAGGAAAAAAGTTGTTCTTTATGTACAAAATCCAGAAAAGGACAAACAACAAGCTATTGAGTAGAAAGATCAAATTCCTATAGCCTAATAGGGAAAAAATCAATGTGCTTCAACTTAAAACATTCAAATTCTACCAAGACAGCAGACTGCAACATCTAAAGAATAGCAAAAGGCACAACCTCAGCCTTAAACAACACAAACAAAGCCTACTGTTTTGAAAGTACAACATAAGGTTAGTACCCCTACTTTTAATATTGTTGATCATATGAAAAAATCCACTGTTAGGATGACCATGTTAGATGCTTTGCATATTCTCAGGTAGAAAGAAGGCTTGCAGGAGGCTTTAGCCAAAATATTAGTTTCTAATGAACATATGCAGGATCAGCCTAAGGTTCCAACCAATATTTTAGAAGTTAAGAAAGAGTAGTCCGTTTAGGAGGTAAAAACACCACCCTTTTATGTCACTTTAATTATAGGTAACAACCTAGTCCATAATTGTATGATTGATTCTGACGCAAGTAGTTCCATAATGCCAAAGAGTTTAGTAAATAATTTACGTCTAGTGTATGAGCCCCTTTCAAAAGGAGTCATACAACTAGATGGTACAACCATTCAGTCTGTAGGAATGATCAATAATCCACCTCTTACCCTACACGCTTGCCCCAATTTTTTAGTTTCGCAAGACATATGTGTTATAGACTTGCCACCATTTTTTGGCATGTGCCTATCCAGAGATTTCACTGCTAAGATAGGGGGTATTTATCTTCTAACAGGTCTCACATGTTTTTTAGAACCAGATATGGTACAAAGGTGACCATTAAGTTAGAAATCCAAGCTAAGGACCATATAGAGCCATATGTACCTAGTGCAATAAATTCCAACCTTGTTGTCCAAGGTCAGGAAGATCAATCCATGACCATAGACTCTAGTACACCAATCAGACACATACCCGTCGTGAACCTTGATGAGTGGGCATTTGAAGATCACAAGACTGATCCTTTTAGTCACATGGACAAGGTAGTGTTGGGTGTTTATATGATTCAAGAGCTCAATGTGATAGTTCCAAACCTAATTAAAGAAGAAGTGTAGCCTGATAAGCAAGAAATCAACTTTGGAAGCTATTTTTTGATGGTTCAAGGAATAAGATAGGTGCTAGTGGAGGTGTGATGCTCATCTCACCTGAAGGAGATAGATATTATTCAGCATTCAAATTCTCTTTTAGCTGCACGAATAATGTGGCTGAGTACGAAGCACTGATTCATGGCTTGGAATGGGCTAGAAAAAGGGATATTAGGTGTCAGCAGGCTTATGGTGACTCAGAATTGATTTCAAATTAGGTAAGAAATCAGAGTTGTGGCCATCGAAGGTATTAGAAGGCTCTCATCTACAGTCGAGTTCAAGGGATTTTGAAACCTCACTTTGCATTTGTGTTATGAAGAAAAGATACAGAGACTTCCTCAAAGCTCAAAATAGTGAATGAAATCTACGGCTTATAAATTTTAGAGGTTGAGCTCATGAGAAGAACAAAGAAATAGCAAGATTTAAAAAAAAACAACACAAAGATCTTTCTCTTGCACAAAAAGGATGTGCAGAAAATGGTCTTACCCACGAGTTTAGTGTTTTATCTAAAAATATTTCAACAATGGGAACACCATACGAATGCTAGAGCTTCTTCAAGAGCGTGAAAGAAACCCTTCAGTAGTGGCATCAAGAGAAGAAAGATATCAACAGAGAATGGAAAAGTATTAAATATATCTACATATAGGTGAGATGCGGCTTGAAAACTCAATATAATGCTTCAAAAACATATAAGAGTGCTCAGATTTGTGACAAGAAGAGGCTTACCACATTTTTCTATCGATATATTCATGAAAAATATAGAAAATAGCAAAGTATGGTGGAGTTTCGAGCTCCAATTAAAGAAAACTCTCAAAAACCCTACCCAGTAATAGTGGTGCAACAAAACCTTCTCATAGAAGATGCCAAGTCACAAATGAGAAAAATGATTAGGGTTCAAGTATTTTACTTGCCCTAATTTGTTTAGTGTGATTTTTGACTTGATTTTTAACAAAATCATTCCATATTATTATGTGCATCTATGGTCTTGACTCTTAGTCGATAGACGTAATGATTTTCCCTTACCCATGCCATTGAAGGTGGAATTCAAACTTATGTTTGATTTTTGAAATATTTACAAAGTGTCACTATAGTAATTAAATATTAAATGGTAATACTTCCATTACCTTAATATTTAATATAAAAATGCACAAGTAAGAGACTCAACATATTAAATATTAAAATAATTAGAAATGATTGTTTTTAATATTTAATTAAAGCTACCACCTTTTCCAAAACATGCAATAAACATAAACCTAGTTTTGGAGTATTTTTCATGCACAACAGTGAAATGGAATTCCATTTCTAGAATCATCTGAACATGCATTCTGAAGTGCAACGAGAGTTCTTTTCATGCATTATGGAGCTTATTTTTTATCTTTTCATGCAGTTTTGGGTCTCCACCAATTCATCTACTTGAGAGATAGGGTTGAGCCTATTTTTGGCTCTTTTCATGTAGTTCTAAGCCCCTTTTTTGAGGGATTTTTTCTTTTTCTCGTGAGAGGCATTCAAAGAGGATATTTTTACTTTTAGATCACTTTCAATGCCAACTTCATGCATTCTAGAGCCAGTTCAAGTTACTTTTCAATTATACACATTGTGACATAGAGTTCTGAGCTATTGAAGCTCGGTTATAGCATTGGTAGGCCCTCTTTTTGCACTTTTTTCTCTTTTTCTCATGAGAGAGGTTTTAGAGAGATATTTTCACTTTCAGTTCACATGGAGTTTCACCTCTTGGATTCTTTATGCATGCCTTTATTGTATTTAACGAAAATACTTAGTCTTTTTTTCTTAGTTCTTGTTTTCTAGCTTTTCCTTCAGCAAAGAGACTTCATGTAACTCATTTTTTATAGATTAATATATTCAGTAGGTTCTACATGTGTTTGAAATTGTTTCATTCACAAAGTTTTCCTTCTTTTTATTATCACAATTTAGTATTAGCCTTCTCAAATTTAGGAGTTTTGTATTTATTGAGTGTTTTAGATGCAAATTTAATGTGTTTTGATTTTTAAAGCCTTTAAATTCCTATCACATTCATGAATTCATGTACACAAAAATAGCAATTTTAGTTATAGGTCATAAGTTGTGCTATTAATTTATTCTCTCCATTAGGTTGTGAAAATATCATTTTCCTTCATAAAGACTGGATTATCAAGCCTTTTGATGAAACACTTATGTGATTAGATTTCCCAATTTGAGTTGTGAAAAAATATTCTCATAAATATCAGTTAGGTGCATCAACCATAGTTTAGTTTTTCTATTTTTGCATCATATTTAATCCTTTCCCTTTTCTAAGAAATTTTTTATTCCATAATAATAAGATCATACAAGAAGTTGGCCTAGAATCCAAAGGTTAAATCTCATTACAAGCCACCCACAATCTAAGTTTGATCCCATGTTACATAGGATTACAAAGCATCTTTTCTTTCGCATTTAGGTACACTCCTTTTGATAACAACCGTGTTTTCTCTCAAGAGATGTGGCTTTGATGTGGTTAAAAATGGATTTCATAAGTACATCTCCTCTTATGAGTTTAACTTATAATACATTAATGAGGTCATTAAGAAACATGTTAGTCATCCTTCTAATATCTTTCATAGTTATGAGAACATCCTAGAGCAACTGGATCAAACCATTGACACAATCCTTAATAATACATTTCCCATTAGTGAGGATTCTATAATAAAAGAAGATACAAGCATAGACAATCATGAAAACCATAATTTTTCTTCTCCTGATACCTGTCCTATTAGTGGCAAAGGTAATTTGGTGAAAGAAGATACAATCATTGAGGATCACAAAAGTATTGATTGTCTCTCTCCTCCTCCCTCTTGGAAAGATGGTATGACACAAGAAGATGAGGTCATTTCCACCACTTTTCTTACCCCAAATTCATCTCTCAACACCTCCCCTAATTTCAAAAGGACTTTAGTAAAAGATGATACAATCATGAATGATCATGAAAATTGCATTTGTCAGGAGAACAAATGGATTGAAAGTGATAACCTTATCTCTCTCCTTCCTAATGTCCCTAACATTTGGAAAGACCTATTTGAACAAAAGAATTTAATCATTCCTAATCATAAAAACCCTAGTAGTCCTTCTCTTGATGCCTCCACTATTAGTGATGAAGTTACTTTACATGACATAGCAATGGAGAATGATGAGCCTTTTGTTTTCCTCTCTCCTAAAAGCTATCCTACTAGGGTAGAAGTTATGGCACAAGAGAACGAGACCCTAGAAAACAAAAATGAAATCATTGGCAATCAAGATGATCACATCTATCCTTATCCTAATATCTCTCCTAGTTGTCAAGAAGATATTGTAGTGTTAGAAGATCAAAGCTATGAGAGTCACAAGTATCCTATTTTCCTCTCTCCCTCTATCAAAAACCTTATTGAGCAAGAGAGTTCCATTCATCATTCCCCTACTTGCGATGAAGTCATTTTGGAAAATCCAATCCTTGAATGTCAAGAACATTTGGTTTGTAGTTTTCCTAAAAACTCTCCTACTAGGGAAGATACCATGGTGAAAGAAAATGAGAACATTGACAACAATAATTCCTTAGATGAAGATGATGAAGTGAAATTAAACTCCCCTTCACTAAGACACCATGAAAGGTCTTCTGAGGTTATGCACATTAGATATCCCTTGGAGTACTCTCTCAAGCCTAAGCTTATCATTTATCATCCCTCTCACAAACCAAAAGTTCAAAACAAACCTGCCCTTATCCTCGAACCACCTAAGATCAATGTTTCATAGCAACCGAGTTACAATACCATTTATCATACATACAACACTAGGAATAATTCACAACCAAGATAAAAACCCTTCAACATACTTACCATTTCCTAATCCTATCTTTCCTAGTTCCCCTCTTTTGTCTTCACAAAGTGGAAAGGAGTATGATCTTGTTGAACAACTTAAGAATACTCCTGCAAAGATATCCCTCTAGGACCTGAATCAAAATTCACCTAACTATCACACTATGCTTCAAAATTCCTTACAAGTTTCTATCCCTTCTAATTTGCAACTAAATGGCATAGCAACCATGATTCAAGGAATAAATTTTGACATTATTTTCTACCAAAGTTAGCTCCCTGCTTTGGAGGTGCAAAAACAATGTGATTCTTTCATAATTATAGCTCAATACAATAGCGCAGGGATAAAGCAAACCCTTTTTAAATATGGCTAAACCTTAAATGTGTGTAGTGTAAAATTTTTGGATAAGCTTCATGTCGGTAAATCAAAAATTCAACCTAATTCTTTATCTATTAATGGATTTGATAATGGGGGAAAATAACCACTTGGGGTGATTACATTACCTATTAAAGTTGGAAAAGTTACATTACAAACCCCAATCCATGTTATGCCTCATGATCTTTCATACAATCCCCTTTTAGGTAGACCATGGATTCATGCAATGAATGGGGTGCCTTCAACTCTTCATCATAAAATGAAGTATATCTTCAGCAACCAAGTGTACACACTTGAAGTTGATCCTAAACCATACAGTTGATTGAACATTAAGAAAAACAAGGAAAATCCCTTGAAAACATTGACACCAACTATGCAAGAGGAACTAGCGTAGAAAAAAGACAAAGAAAAACACATTGATAAAATCACGAATATATTGGAAGATGATTGGGGTTCCTTAGACTTCAAACCAACATTCATGGGATAATACAAGATCATAAACAAAGATTCAAACAAGGGAAAAGAAAAAGCGGTACTATCAACACAAAATTTGGATGACCCTTCGAAAGTATCCACCTCAACCACTTTAAAAGAAAAAGAAAATTACACAACAAATTTTTATGAAATTAATCATGAGAAACCACTGAATCCAAAAGAAATGAAAAAACTTTATGGAAAAGGTTACGAACTTATGAAACAACTGGGATATAGTGGAAAACGATTTGGTGCTAGAGCACAAGGTATATGTGTCCCTATAGAGCCTAACACACAAGAAACAACTCATGGTCTTGGTTATTTTCCTTTCATAGAAATAAACTCATTAAAAAAGCCTTCGCTAAATATCAACACTCTCACAAAGGATTCCTATAAGCCAACTTTGACAATAACACATCTTGAATTGATAGACACTAGTGGTCTTGATTGGTATCATTTGCAAGAAACAAAGAAATATTTTTTTAATGTCAATGTCATCACACAAAACACTAATGATTTTAATTTTATAGATTTTACATTGTCTGGTAAAGGAGAGAAAAAAATATCATATCCTAAAGAGTCTTGTGTAGGTATGACATCTTATAGTAAGCAAGATATATCTTTGTTGAAAAATAATGCAACATCCTCTATTTTTTATCAATAAAGTACCTTGTTGAGACTCCTCAAAGATTGTTTGATATCCCTCCCTCCAAGAAAATGAAAAATATTTTACTACATTCATTTTTTGCATATCATAGAGTTCATGGTCATTCCAGTAATGAATGGAAGGCTATGAGTAGTAAAATCCAACATCTTAAGGAGCTTGGTTATATTCCTTATGATGGGGCACCTAATTCCTCTAATTGATAATAATTTTCACTCTAACATGTTTCTCATCAATCATCTCGTCTCACCATTTTCCTATACTAAATGGGGGCAAAGGGTTAGATAGCCTTTTCCCTGTATGTTACTTGTCATTGTCTCTTCTAGCTAGTTGAATGCCTTCCATGTGTATATATGAGCAAGCTTGGGATGTGGATGAAATGCCTTAAGTTGGCTCACATGTGATGTATTGAGATACATTTTAGGGTCAACCCCTTCCCTTCTCATGAAATAGCTTATTAGAAACATATGACTTGGTATAGGGCCTTCCGAGTAAGCTCTCATGTCTTCTACATTAAAAAAATTGCTCACAGTAATGGTGTTAGCAACTGCTTTAAAGTGGGGGCATACATCGACACTCATGTTTCATTGTGCAATTTTATTTTTTCTTGCAATGCATTCCTTTCTTGGTGGTTTCATTGGGTTTGATTTCCTCCAAGAGCGTGATATTTCCTTGCACTTTTCCTATCTTGGAGATATTAAATATAATGTTCCCCAGGATGAGACCTTGTATTTATCCTCTTTTAGAGATGTTAAGCACGATGTCCTGTAAGATTAAGACCTTGAATGAACTAAGAAAAATACCTTCAAACATCGCTCTCTTTCTTGTTGTGTTGCATTTTTGTATCTTATTAAATTCATAGAAGTATGGCTTTGATATGGTCCCCTACAGCTCACCTAGTGAACAACTAGCTTCACTAGCCCTTGTGAGTGTGCATTTTATTTTTGTCCTTATTAAAGTCATGGAAGTATGACTTTGATATGGACCCCCTAGGGATCACCTAGTGAGCAACTAGCTTCACTAGCCCTTGTGAGCATGCATTTTTTTTGCATAGTGGACAACATGTTCCACTTGTAAACATTTTTTTGTACAAACAACCTAGACCTAGTCCACAACACATTAGATGGCTAGTCGAAGCTTGATCCATTGCATTTTTCATTTTTCTTTTTCCTTTTTCCTTTTTCTATCTGTGATGTTACATGTTTGTGATCTGGTGTGGACAAATATTTTGGCTCCACAAGACTCTAACGTTTCTATGGTTTTTCACCTAAAAGGTGAGAGGTAGGCCAAAATGTGCAATGTCCCCACTCAAGAGTAATGCAAGTATGAATGAAATATGCCTAAATGTAATGTCCTAAGTGTAATAAACTGATAAAAGACGTTGATTACTAATGCAAAACTAATGAAATTCACCTTGTTTGAAAACACAATGTTGTATGCAAAATGATCCAAGAATGCAAGTAAACTATAACAGAAATGAAAGAGACTGGAGAGGTGCACCTGGAAACTGGAATGTGATGAAGAGATTCTCTGGAATCCTACAAAATTTGATGTTGAAGACAACTAGAACACTTACACCAAGTTGAGCGACTTAGTCCTATTTTGAAGAGATTCTGCCAAAATAGGTTTCAACCAAAAGGGTATCCAGAAATGCAGAAAAAACTTTCCAGGCCTTGCAGTGGGACTAATTCACCATTGATGGTGACTTAGTGCACCTTTAGCTTTTGGGAATTTTGAAGATGCAATATATAGCTCTTGGTTTGCACTTTGGTATCTGACAAGTGTCTGGATCTAAATCTATAGAAATTGGCTTGTAGGTGATCTCCAGGCTTATTTTAGGGCTTTTTTGACTTGAATAACTTTGATGAAATGATGGCACATTTTAACATATTGCTCTTTGAAAAATCTGCATACAAGACTTGCAAAACACACATGTAAAGAGGGGGAAAAGGGTTGTGTTAGTGAATAGGGGTTTGCCTTGGTTAAACCCTGATTTGGTAATCAAACCCTTGAAAATGAAATAAAATGGAAAGAGAATGATGAATAAAAAACATGAAATGCTACAACTCACCAAACCCTTAATGTAGAAATGTAAAGATATGCAAGTAGATTCTCTAATGAATGTAGACTCGATAATTCCTAGAATGCTTGAGAATGATTAAGTGAATGAATGAATGAATGTATGTGAATTACTGGGGTGAAAATGAGAGGAAAACCCATTATTTATACTTGATTATACAAAATTTCTCAAAAATACCGCATCATAGGCTGACCTCAAGGCTAAGAGAATAATATCCTGCCAAAATTTCGAAATAATTTATATTTTTGTGCCAAATGGGACTAAGTCGCCTAAGGTGGCAACTTGGTCCCACTAGGGAAATTTTAAAGGGTTTTAGAAATTAAAGTGTATTTAATGATGTTTAACGAGATTATTCTCTAAAACACACTTAAGTAGCTCTAGAAAGTGTATTAAGGGGTCATTTAAACATAAGAAAGGGTCAAATTATTGATGAAAATCCTAGAAAAGTGTGAAACTTTGTTACAATTCTTTACAAAACTTTGAAATAAGGCTTGATAGATAATAAAAAGAGGTTATTTAGATTAATTACATTAATAAGATCCTAGAAAAGTGTGAAAATGTGTTACAACACTTCACAACACTTTTATAGGGCATCATAGAATTCCTAATGATTTACAAGGACCCAAGACCTAATGTGAATGTTTTGACCACATTAAAACATTAAATCAAGGAAAAGTCAAGCCAAAATCACAAGGAGGGCCTAAACAGGAAGAAAAAGTAGAAGGGTTACCTTTTTCGTGTCCACATTTAGCCCCCAATTTAGTGAGAGGATGAACCTGCTTCAAAATCACACTAAAGTATACCCATGCACAATCAAGAAGGGTTCCAATGAAATAATGATAGCAAGATGAGACAACAATAATCAAGAGGGATGATCAAGCCCCTAGGATGAAGATCCCATGGCAAACTAAACATAATCACAAAGGAACATGCATGAGAATGATCTAAAAGAATGAAAGGGAGAGAAGGAGAAAGAAAAAGAGAGTCAGATCAAGCTTTGATCGTTTGTCCATCCCATTATGGATCAAATCTAGGTTGTTTATCTATAAAACAAATACTCACTCTGAGACGATGGGACTCATGATTTTTCACCAGGTGAGAAGGCCTAAAAGGTGAGAAACATACACCCATGCTTAGTATGCAGTCACACACACGCAAGTGGCTATGGGAAAAGTCACGCCTCAGAATGAGCTTCTTGCTCAACCATACCAAATTTATACCTTTTGATAACTTTAATATGGTTCCACAAAAGAAAATGACTTTTTTGAGCTTCATGAGACAAGAAAAACTTTGTATGCTTGGACCTCATGAAAAAATGTGATGGCACCACAGGCATGCAAGTTGTGTTATGCAAGGTGGCCATATAACAAATGAAAAATACATGCAAAGGATGTTGAAAGGAGTCTTGCTTAGTTCATGTGAGGTCTTAGCTTAGGGAACATTGTGTCTAATGTCTCCAAAAGAGGAACGATCAAAGAATAGAAGATTTACAACTTAGAGGATGTAGCGTGTCGCATCAAACCACCAAGAGGAATGTAATATGCTAAAATAGATCGTACACATGAAGGGAACTATATGCAATTCCATCCACAAATTTACAAACACATCATATGAAGTAAGAACATTGCACTAAGAACCAAGAAAAAGGAAAAATGCAAATGAATAGTGGCAATGTATGCCCCCACTTTAAAGGAATTGCTACACACCGTTCTATGAAAAACTACTTTAATGTAGAAAATGAAAAATGCAAATAAGAAGGAAAGACATGAGAGACAACTTGGAAAGCCCTATTCCAAGTCATATGTTTCCAAGTAAAGTTGTGTCATGTGATGGAAAGGAAAAAGAAAAAGGAAGGGAAGCGGTTTTCCCCAAAAGGAAAACACCAAACACATAAGGGATCTATGGATTTGGGGTTAGTATGTTTTTTGCTGCAATGTTTGTTGTAGAGAGCTCAAAACTGTCATCATTCCCAAAATACATAGAACTAGAAGAATGACACAAAAAGAGCGAAAACTAAGAAAAAGAAAGAAGCATTTGGGTCAACATGGAAGAGACATAAGGTGTCTCAATGCCTTGCATCATTCCCAAAAGGAAAACACAAGCAAAATGAGAAAAAAAAAGGCAAAAGGAAATGAAAAATATTTTGGGTCAACATGAAAGAGGCATTTCAGTCTCAATGCCTTGCATCGTCCCCAAAAGAAAAACACAAGAAAATACAAAAAATAAAAGGTGCAGAAAAAGAGAAAGAAAAAGGGCCTTTTGGGTCAACATGAAAGAGACATGAATGTATCAATACCTTGCATCATCCCCAAAAGGAAAACACAAGAAAAAGGAAAAAGGTGAAAGCAATGTAGGGCAGAGAATAATGAAGGTACAAATAGAGGAATGGACCACAAAAAAGAAAACATCAAACATAACATCATGAGGGAACACATTGCACACATGTAAACACACAAAATAAAAATAAAATGCAAGAGACTAGTAAGGAAAGTGCAAGTTAACCATCGAGCAAGTCATCTGCCTCCCAATCATGTTCATGATATGTCGAGGGCGGGCAAGGGCAGGAAAATAACCAATGGGACAAGAGAAAGTGTGGAACTAGGGGAAACACCAGGTTCTATACTCTTTGTAGGGGATTTTTCATTTAAGCTCAAGGAAGAGGAAAATAATGTGTTCAAATCATTATGTACCTCTTCGTCAATTTTAGCAATCTCGTCATTCTCATCCAAATTAATCACAACAGGAAGATGAATGTTAATATCCAATGAAGGGTGTACCTCTTATTGTGATTGTTGTACTGGCTCATTTTTTTGTGGTTGGGGAGGAGGGTCATCATGCATTGCTGATGTCAAGTGTGGATTGTGATTTTATTTTTTTCTTCTTCATGTAACTTGCAAGAAAGGCCATGACGTCTATGCCTACGCTCCCTAATGCCTTTATTTCTTTTGGTTTTTTTTTTTGATTTGTTTTGGTCAAGGAGAAATTTGATCAACCATAGGTTTCTTGTCTTCCCCATGGGGAGGAATGGAAGGAGCCATGGAAGGTTGGTCATCCACTTTCTCCTTTGCTTTGTAAACTTATTTTATGTGAGGAGGCATGAAGGAGTTCTTATCATTATCATGTGGTCTTTTGGCTGATGTTGGGGAGCTTTTAGGTGTGGGTTGAGCTTGGTTGGTTGGTACTTGTTCAGATTGAAGCATTGTTTCATCTAGGATAGGAGTGTCAGAAGGGGATGGGGACATGTTGTAGAGAGACAATTTAGCTATTTTATGTGCTTTAATTTTTTGCTATTTTATGTGTTGTAGGTTTTGTGGGCTCGAGCCAAAAGGATTCTAAGGAAAAGTTTCCTTTGGAAGACAAAGGGTTAAAGCCGCTATGGTGGAAAGTGAATATTTCATTGTCAAATGGAAACTTTAAGCATTTGTGTATGACCGAAGGGACAAATTTCATTGAGCGAAGCCATGGATGGCCTAGCCACAAACAAAACTAGTCTAACAATAAGATGATGGAGAATGTGACATCTAGTGTTTTTGGTCCTATTTGTAATGGAAGGATTATCAATCCTAACATAGGGAAAGAAAAACCATTGTGTTTTTTGATCCATGCTTTCAATTTATCATAATCATCTTGATAAAAATCATACATAATAACAAAAATCCCTTGATGACATTCTCTCCATAGGTGGGATCTATGTGTATCCCATTAGTGGGCTTGTCATAAATATGGTCAGCTATGTAAAGAGGACCATCAGGGAGATTTGTAAGTATGTCCTTATAAGAGAAAGTAATATCAAGAGATTTATTAGGTTGGCCCTTATGACTGATAATGTCTATCGCACCTACCATTTCATCCATAGGATTAATAGTGGTAATATGGGGAATGGGATCAAGATGTTCATCATCTGTATCAACATTCATCACATCACTCTTTGTAGTTTCATTAGATTCGACAAATAAAAAATTGTGTTTGGGCATTGGACCAATGAAAATTTGTAAGTTTTGATTTGGAGGGGCAACAGACTTATTGCCTTGATCATTAACACCTACAATGGATATACGGCTGGAATCAATGAGGTCTTGCACAAGATGTTTAATATGCTTAAAATGTTTTGTGTCATGTCCATTTTGTCTATGATAATGGAAATAAGCATTGGATTTAAAGTTTGGTGGTAAAGGCTTAGTAGGATCGGGTGCTTTGACAGTAGGTAGGGTAATCATTTTTTGTTGTAAAAGTTGGGACTTTGTGTTATGAAGGGTGTTTAGTAATGGTGTGAATTGTCTTTTCAGATTGCCATAACTATAGAGCACCATAGTTTTAATAGTTTCTACTTGGTTGTTGACAATTTGAGTTGGTTGTTGAGGGGGGTTGAACTATAAGAACCCTTTTTTTTTTCTAAATGGTTGTGAATTGTTTTGGTTAGCATGTTCATATTTCTCAGTTTAGCTAGAAGTGGACTTTGCATCTCAACTACTAATCGAATTGTGATAATTGCAAAGGGTGGTAAACAAGTGAATAAAGGATGGAAATCTCATCATAGTGAGTTTGTCCTGAAGTTTGGTTTGCAGATCTTTGATAAAAATCTTTTGAAGGTGTGGGTCAGGAATCTTGACATTGATTTGAGAATAAAGTGATTGATAGTGTGAGATAAAATCAGTTATCTTTTCATCCTCGTTCTACTTACATCTCATCAAATTGACCAAGGTCTTCTTTGGAGTCATATGCACTTGGAAATGATTTATAAATGCATCAACTATTTCATTTAATGAAAAAATTGAATTGTTTGGTAAAGATGAGAACCATTCCAAGGCAATTTCTTTTAAAGTCCTAGGACACAATTTTGCTAACAATTTATCATCAAGGAAAAATTAACTACATAAGGTGGTGTAGGCATTGACATGGTTAGAAGGATCTCCCTTCCCTCCATATTTCTCAAATCTAGGCATCTCTATTCCTTGTGCCATCAGTGTTCACAATATTTCCAAAGATAATGGGCTACTTCAAACATAATAGGTGGGTGGTCCATTCTAATTTTGATTTATGGTGGATATTTCTTATTACATGGATGAAACTATTTGGAAAAGTTGTGTTATGAAAGGGTCATTGTAAGTGGTATGAGGTGGAAGGGGAAGTGGTGATGGAGTGTATATAGTGGTAGGGAAAGTAAAGGGAATGATTATAGATGGTATGTTGGAAGAGGATAGAACATGCGATGCCACATAGGAATTAGGAATGCAAATAGGAATAGTCGAGGAAGGAATCACATTACTAACTTTTTGCATTGTTGTTGTGACTTGAGGAGTGGTATAGGTAGGTATGGATGCTATTGTTGAGGGAGGGGGAGTGTGAGGTCCTCCCTATCCAACTAGAGTGTTTTTTGGTTGAGAGGCACTAGAGGTGGATGGAACATTCTTTTTATATATCTCAACTATTTGAACTTCACAACGTCTAGACCTTTGTCACAGTCAAGCATATAGTGAATTTTTTCTATGGTTGTAATTGTAGTGGCTGAAATTTTTTCAAGACTCATTTGATGTTGTGGTATATGATCATTTTGTGTGTCAACTTGCATGTTATTGTAAGGAAAAGTATTGTTAAAGGTAGTATCAATGCCTAGTGTAATAGTTGCAATACTAGGAGTGGAAGCTTTAAATAACCCAAGATCCACAAGTGTACTATCGTGAGATGACATGAGTCTTGAACTTTGTCTCACTAAGGTATTAGAAATAGGACACCAAATACTCATGTAAAGGTTTCTAAAGGCAGGTGAATGCAAATGCAAACAAATAAGAATGAAATGCTTAAAGATAAAATTTTGGAAAGGAAAACTATAATGTAGAAACAACAAATAGAGATGTAGAAAGTTTAGATTAAATCCCAAAAAATGTAGTGATATGTATGCAACTGGACTAAGTCGCCTAGGGTGGTGAATTAGTCCAAGTAGTGATTTTTTTGAGAATTTTTAGAAATTTTAAATTGGATTTTATGCTTTTTATATTTTTAGATGCAAGTATAGTATGAAAATGCAGAATTTTGTGAATTTTGAAGGAAATGAAATGCAAAAGTGAAAGCTATATGAGCTTTTCACTAATGCAATTTTTTTAAAACCCTAGGATGCAATGCAATGAAAAACCTAATGCAATGATGATGCAAGCTATTCCTAGGATGTGAATGTACTTGAAATTAGAAGAATAATGTTCTAAAGTCGGGTTAAACAAAATGTGGACAAAGATTTTGGCCCCACAAGACTCTCTAACATTTCTAAATCTTTTCACCTAAAAGGAGAGAGGTAGGCTGAAATGTACAATGTCCCCACTCAAGACTAATTCAAGTATGAATGAAATATTCCTAAATGTAATGTCCTAAATGCAATAAAATGATAAAAGATGTTGATTAATAATGCAAAATTAATGAAATGCACCTTATTTGAAAACAAAGTATTGTATGCAAAAAGACCTAAGAATGCAAGTAAACTATAACAGAAATGAAAGATATTGAGAGGTGCACCTAGAAATTGGAATGTGATGAAGAGAGGCTCTAGAATCCAATAGAATTTGTTGTTGAAGCCAACTAGAACACCTATGCCAAGCTAGGCGAATTAGTCCTGTTTTGGGGAGATTCTATCATAACAGGTTTTAGCCAAAAGCATATCCAAAAATGTAGAAAACACTTTTTAAGCCTAGTAGTGGGACTAATTCACCATTTATGGTGACTTAGTCCACCTTCAGCTTTCAAGAATTTTGAAGATACAATTTGTAGCTCGCAATTTGCAGTTTAGTTTCTAACAAGTGTTCGGATTTGAATCTACAAAATTTGGTTTGTAGGTGATCTCCAAACTTTTTTTAGGTCTTTGTTGACTATGAATAACTTTGATGAAATGATGACTCCTTTTAACACCCTCCTCTTTGAAAAATATGCATACAAGACCTACAAAACACACATGCAAAGAGGGGAAAAATGGTTAGGGGTTAGTGAATAGAGGTTTTCCTTGGTCAAACCCCAATTTGGTAATCAAACCCTTGAAAATGAAATAAAATGGAAAGAGAATGATGAATGAACAACATGCAATGCTACAACTCACCAAACCCTTGATGTAGAAATCTAAATATATGCAAGTAGATGCTCCAATAAATGTAGACTTGATAATGCCTAGAATGCTTGAGAATGATTAAGTGAATGAGTGAATGAATGTATGTGAATTAATGGGGTGAAAATGAGAGGAAAACCCTTTATTTATACTTGACTATACAAGATTTCCAAAAAATACCACATCATAGGCTAACCTCAAGGCTAAGAGAATAATATCCCACGAGAATTTTGAAATAATTTTGATTTTTGTGCTAAGTGGAGCTAAGTCACCCAAGGTGGCGACTTGGTGCCACTAGGGAAATTTTAGTGGTTGTTGGAAATTAAAGTGTATTTAATGATGGTTATCATGATTATTCTCTGAAACACACTTAAGTAGGGCTAGAAAGTTTATTAAGGAGTCATTTAAAGATAAGAAAGGGTCAAATTATTGATGATAAACCTAGAAAAGCGTGAATTTTTTTTACAACTCTTTACAACACTTTGAAATAAGGCTTGGTAGGTGATAAAAAGAGGTTATTTAGGTGAATTATATTAATAAGATCCTAGAAAAGTATGAAAATGTGTTACAACGCTTCACAACACTTTTCCAAGGCATCATAGAATTCTTAATGATTCACAAGGACCCAGGACCTAATATGAATGTGTTGACCACATTACAACATTCAATCAAGGAAAAATCAAGCCAAAATCACAAGGTGGGCCTAAACAAGAAGAAAAAGTAGAAGGGTTACTTTTTTTCATGTCCACATCTGGTTATGGCTTGATGTATCATCCACAAGCATGTTCCTTTGTGCCTATGTTGGTTTTCCATAGGAGCTTGATCCTAGGGGCTTGGCCACCCTCTTGATTATCATCATCCTATCTTACTATCATTCATACATTAGAACCCCTCTTGATTGTGTTGTTGGCTATTGTAGTGTGAGTTTCAAACAAGTTCATCCTGTCACTAAAGTGGGTGCTAAATGTAGTGTAGTAAAATGCATACCCTTGCATTTTCACACTTTTTTGGGCCCGCCTTAATTTATTTATCCCTATTTATGTCTTAATTGGTCCTATTTTGCATCGACAAGCCTAATAAACTATATACTTTTATGGAAAATCCTGAAAAATATCAAATGATAAATGTTAATTTAATGTTTTTTTATGTGTGTCCCTAATTTTTGGGTCATAACTAAAATGACACCTAGGGTATCTTTGTCCTCCATAGGTCTTGGAACCTTGATTTTGAAACCATCTAAAGATTCCCCTCTTTGGATTTTGTGCCCCAAGTTTCAAGCCTTGAGACTAAGACACCACCTAGGGATTTTTTGTCCCCCTTGAGTTATTTTTGGGATTCAATTTCATATCTTGGTGGGATTTCATCTCCTTTAATTAGTGATTTCATGTGTCGGCTTGTTGTGGTGTAATTTTGAGATATTAAGCATGAATAATTATAAATGCAAGGTTCCTTCACTCATTTTCCATCTAAGCAAGTTGTGAGAGCATCTATTCTAGAAAAATTGAGTCCATAAGAGCATTCAAGATCAATCCATCAAGCATTTGGAGCCATCATGAAGATTCAAGCATCATGCCAAGGGTTTGGTGCATCCATTCATGTAGTTGAGCCAAGATTGTGGATGTGGCATTGAAGATCTATTTACAACCATTTCCCACATCAAATCCAAGGATCCAAGATCTACATTCCTCATGGCCACTATATGGTAGATTGCAGATTTTCTTCACAATACATCATTCAAGGTGATATCATTTACATATTTCATTTTTCATGCTTCATTTCATTCATTTCATCATTTGGTTTAATTACATACAGGGCGTTTTACCAAGGAAAACCCCCATTTACTAACAGTCAACAAGTTTTTCCTCTCTTGTATGCTTGTGTTTGTAGATCTAGGTTGAAGACTTGAAGATCATTTGGAGTACAAAATTTTCAAAGTTGCCAAGTTTCATTGCAAAGTTGTCATCTTCACGGAAACTCACCTACAGTCCAGATCTGGAAGATTCAGGACCTCAAATCTGAGAAGACACAAGTGTAGACCTTGGATCTCAAGACCACATTTAGAGATTTTAGAAATTCCAAATAGGATTAAGACAACAATAAGGGTATCTTAGTCCTCCTAGGGGTATTTTACATAGATTTTTTCATATTCTATTCTGACATCTAAATATTTTGGATTTCCCCCAAAAATCAGCATTGGGACTAAGACAATAGTAAGGGCGTATTCATCCTCCCTAGCATATTTTGGCACCATTTTTCATTTATGGAATCCTAATTGCATTTCCAAACTTCCCAGATACATACCTCATAACTCCCTATTGCATAATTTCATCATTTTCATCCTTCATTTGGCTTCCATTACTAGATCTTGGAGGTTGAATTCTTATTTGTCTTTTCCAAGAATTTGCTTGGTGGTGAACCCTTCGAACCCTAAAACAACCCCTCCTAGGTCATCCTTGTCGAGAATTGACTCACCCTTTTGTAGTGATAGTCAATCCAATTTGGGATCCTAGGACATCCTTGAATGATAATTGGAGAAAAATGATATTTCTATAACCATTTTCCACCTAATCAATTGCTTCCATTGATAAATACTAGGAGTTAATATTCTAACAATTTTAGTTTTATAATTATCTTCAAGTTGTCAATTGTATTTTATACACCAAAAAATAATGGTGTATTAAAATATTGAAAAAGAACATATTTATCTTGGATTTACAAGAATAGTTTATTTTATTTTCTTTTGATTCTTTCCTTTCACGTTCCCCTAACTTAAATTTGTTTTGTCAAGATCATTTTATGTCTTATATACTAAAGGGATGAATACCTAGAGGATTTTTTTGTGATATCCTAGGAATAATTTAAGGAAAATATTCTTTAATCATTATCACAAACAAGAAAGTTAATAAATACCCATTTAGTGAACTTGGAGACTGTATTGGTTATATATATGGATATGCATTAAAGGTTGGCCTTTGAAATCAATATTTTAATTTAAATTGATGAATTTTTTTTGTCTAAGGAGCATGAATGTTTATGTACATTTGTATCCTCAATTGGTGGTTTTATTTAATGGGATTGCGCATTTTCTATAGGCATAATTTTATCTCTATTCTACTATGCAAGCTTTACTTTCATCCTACTTATTCTATAGTGAGAATTAATTTTATCTCTACTTTATTGTGTAAGTTTTCAAATATATTAAACCTTTTGTGTGGACTAGTTAGTACTCAAATCAAGTACTATTTATGAGATACTATGGTGCTCTACATTTAAGCTAGTATCCCACTTGCGACTATTCCATATACAATAGGTGGGGATCATTCTCCAATTCCCCATTGAGTTGCATTGTAAATGATCAAGGCTCCTAGTCTTACTCTATCTTAGATAATACCATATTTAATATTTTGCATGCTTCAACTAGGATTTCAACTTAAGACCACCCATTTACTACTAGGGTGCTCTACCACTAAGCGATTGGGCCACTTGTGAGTAGTCCATCTATGGTTCATATGTGTCTCATTCTCCAAAATTCTCTAGAAATAATACAAATATCACTTGTGTGTGATTTAATAAACATAAATGAAACACTTTTGTACTGAGGTAGAAATCACATACCAAAATATATATATATATATATATATATATATATAATATTAATTTAACTGATGAAAATATTGAAACATAATACAACTTGTTATTCTTCTTAAAAAAATTCTAAACTAAGACTAGATTACATATACCTTTATCCTTCACTCTTCAACTTTCTACAACTTTCTTTAAATATATGTGAAAATATTAAAAATAATAGAGACACCTTGGATTATTTAACAAGCTAAATAAAAGTAGATACAAATTAATAAATATGATGTTATATGTGAAAGAGAGGTGACAAAAAATCATTAAGGGGATATTATTAACATTGTGAGATGAAAGAAAAGTACAATGATATTTTAAGTGCAACTAGGAAGGATTAGATATTCTAACTATAGCATAGAAAAAAGTATCCCTTGCTTGATTCAAGAATAATTAATGATAAATTGGACCTAATTTCACCTTGATTTAATTTTGTGAGGTGTTTTACACATCTCCATTAGTTATTGGTCCCTTGCAAACTAAATAAAATGCATTTATTGATGTCTTGGAAAGGTGTTGTAAAGTGTTGTAAATGACTTTCACACTTTTCTAGACTTTTATTAAGTATTTAAGTCTAATGGACCTATTTTCAACTTAATTCAATATTGTAAAATGTATTTAATTGAATTCTCACATTAATCTAGAAGGCTTGTAAATTAAACTTGATTTTAATCTAGTGTTTTAATGTGTTTTACACATTCACATTGGATGTTGTGCCTTTCTAGGTTATGTGGACCTCATTTTATTGTTCTAAAGTGTATTTAATCACACTTTCACATTGAAATTTGTGTCCCTATCCCTAATCACCCGTTATATCATCAGTAATAGGACACTATGACCCCATATTGTGCATCTCAAGGCTTATTTTGATCAAAGACCTCACAAAATCAACATATAAACCTGATTTCTTCTGGTGCAGCCACAGTAGGAGGGTCCTCAAAGAGAACAATCTAGGCCATGTAGCAAGAGTAACACAATAGAATCAACATGGAATATGGAGGAAAATGTAGATTAAAACATGCTCATTAACAGGAATCTTAATTACAAACAACCAACAACATTCAGACCTACAGATCTTGCTTACAGACCTGATAAAACATGCTACTGATACAATATTCATATATGGTCCTATATATGCAAGTGAAATCTTACACCTGTCAAAACCTATATTTCTCAATCTAATCAAATTTTCCTTCCTAATGATCTATTACAAGCTTTATATCACATTTTGAGATCTAGAATCATCTTCATTGGCCAAAGATTATTACAATCTCCAATGAAAGGAAAAAGTAATGTGTGCATGAATAGGTCGGCCTCAAATTTGAATTATTCCTCGATGAATGCATAGAATTAAGTGTGGACCTATAATTAAGGTTGGGGAAACTCCATGGAACAATTAGAATCACACCATTAAGATCCACAAGTTACGGGGGTGATCCACGAACGAACTAGCTGTTAGATTTGAAAATTATTCCAGTGTCGGTTCAAGAAACTACAATCAAATCCGGAAGTGATAACTTGCCCAAAAAATATCAAATTGCGCTCAAACCTTGGAATAAGGAAAATGAACATGTCCATGATGTAAATAGGTATGTGCAGGATCATCATGTAAAAAACAGGCCCTTGAGTGGCAAAAAATTCAAAATATTTAAAGTTATGCAACTTGATGTAAAAATTTGAATAAGTAATCTATATTATTTCAAAAATATGTAAGAATAGAATCTATAGCAAATTGAATGTAGTTTCTAAACTACTAGGTTTATTTTAAAAAGTTAAAATCTATTTGGTGAAAATTTGAAATTTCAATGCAGTAGTACTTAAATTTCAAGGAAAAAAGAAGAAGTAGGTGTGTCTGACCACCCTAACCGCAATAAAATGATAATGTTTTTTATAATGATTTTAGATATAAGTAGAGGACTCATGTCCAGATGTGATGAATATTTTTTTGTAATTTTTTTTGAAGTAAATAATTAATTATGAATTTTTTATTAAAACTTTTAAAAAATATAAAAACTTGTATGTCTGACCACCTTAACTTAGTGAAAACGTCATCAAATTCATTTTTTTTTTAATCCTATTGTATGCAAAGCATAGAATGTGACACATGTTTTGGATTCAAAAAATGTGATACCGTTTGAAAGCTATAGATGTTTTTCAATTAGCCTATCAATTACGAATTTAGTCGTAATTCAAATAGAAAATTAATAATAACTATTTATTAAATTCAAAGTAAAGAATTATTTATATTGGTGGAAATTTGAGAATCTCTTTTAAAAACCCTTTTCATTTCATAAATTTTGGGTTAAAAAAAGTCATCAGCTACATACCCTACACATACCCATCATATTGCCACTTTTTGGCCCATCATGATCTTGCACATACCGACACATAGATCCATATAGTCTAATGAGGAAATATGATGAGTCCACCAACATGAACTGAGCAAGAACAGAACAAGAAAAAAACTGAAAGAAAATATTTTTGGATGATGCAAGATTGCCAAGAACCAAGGACGCTCCTGCATCAAACATCCAAGGTTATTTGAAAAGTGAGTCCCTCACTTTGTTGGGGCTAAAGGATAACCAAGACAGTCTACCTCAGCCTGAGAAATCCAAGAAGAATCCTCCACTGGTCTACCTTTCCACTTCACAAGATATTCTTTGTATTGTCTTCCACGAGTTTTCCTCCCATCTCTGATATCCAAAATATCTTCAATCTCATCTGATTGTTTCCTAGGAAATTGATTCTCCAATTTTTCTTTACTGTCTTCATTGAATTTTTCTTCATGGTACTAATGTAGATCTACAATGTTGAATATAGGTGATATACCCATGTCATCTGGTAAGTCCACTTCATATGCATTTCCTGAATCAAATTTCTTGAAAATCTTACAGGGTCCAAACTTCTTCATCTGGAGTTTACTATATGTGCCAACTAGAAATATTTCATTTCTCAGATACACCATCACTTCATTTCCAACTTGGAACTCCTTATGTCTCCTCTTCTCATATGTTTTCTCCTTATACTTCTAGTTCATATTTTCTAACTGCTCCTTCACTTGAGTATGCACTTTCTTCATATGTTCTACAAATTCCTCTGCTTCTACACTCCTTTTATCTTCCATGTTGATGTCTCTCAACTCTGATATACCTCTAGGATGAACTCTAGTAACAATCTTAAAAGGTGTCTTCCTTGTACTCCTATTCATTGAATTATTGTAAGAAAACTAGATGCTTGTGCAAGAACTAAATCCTAACTTCTAGTCTTCTCTCCAACCAAGCATCTCAAAAAATTTCCTAAACTCCTGTTTACTACCTATGTCTGTCCATTAGTCTATGGGTGAAAAGTAGAACTAAACTTCAAATCTGTCTTCAACTTCTTCCAAAGTGTCCTCCAAAAGTAGCCAACAAACTTTGTATCTCTATCTGAAACAATACTCCTAGGTAATCCATGCAATTTGACCACTTGAAAAAAAAAGTTGCTACATATACTACATTTGTTTTCTTCTTACAAGGTATGAAATGTTCCATCTTAGAAAATATATCAACCACCAAAAATATAGAGTCATTACCTCTTTGTCTCTTCGGAAAACCAAGTATGAAATCCATGCTAATATCCTCCCAAGGTCTCTCTAGAACTATTAAAGGCTTATACAATCCAACATTCTGACTACTCTCTTTTCCAACTTGACAAACTCTACAATTCTGTGACCAAAAGTAATTCTCACTTACCAATGCTACTGTCTTATCAACTCCAAAATTACCTTCCAATCCTCCACAATTCTTTTCTTTCACCACATTCCCTCATTGAACTTTGGGTTATACACAACTGATTTCCTTTGAATAACATATCCACCTGAATGAAATAATCCAACCACTAACTACTATCCTCCAAAATTGGTTCTTTACAAGCTCTCCAAGGTTCTGCAAAATCTAGGTCTTCCTCATACATGTTCAATTCTTCAAAGCATAATACCTCCAGTCTCATCTATGTCAGTAAATACCTTCTCCTACTCAAAGCACCAACAACTCTATTTGACTTTCCACTCCTATGCTTCAAAACACAAGTATAACTTTGCAAGAATTCTACCCACCTCGTGTGTCTCTAATTTAGCTTACCTTGGTTGTTCAAATATTGCAAAGCCTGATGATCTATATATAACACAAAATCCTTAGGCAACAAGTAATGTATCCACTTCTTCAAGGCTTGAACTATGGCATAAAACTCATGATCATACACTGAATATCTTCTCCTAACGTCATTCAATTTCACACTAAAATAAGCTATTGGTCTTCCTTCTTGACTCAACACTACTCCAATTGCATTTCCACTTGCATTACAGTCTACTTGAAATACCTTATTAAAATCTAGTAAATCCAACACAGGCTGCTTAGTCACCTTCTTCTTCAACAACTCAGAACTTCAGCCTACTCCAAATATCCACCCAGAATCCTTCTTATCTCCTCTCATTGGTTTTGTAATGGGACTGCAAATAGAATTAAAGTTCCTAATGAACTTCTAGTAGACACTAGCCAATCCATGAAATGATCTTACCTCTTTGATGATTTTTGGTGTAGGCCACTCAAAAATTTCTCTTACCTTCTCAGGATCCATCTTCAATCCATCCACAAATATCACAAATCCCAAATATACCAATTCTTCCTTCATGAAACTACACTTCTTAATGTTTATTAGCAATTGCTCTTCTTTCAACCTCTACAAAACTTGTCTTATATGCAACAAATGTTCTTTTCTACTCTTACTGAAAATCAAGATGTCATCCAAATAAACAATCACAAACTTACCCAATAATTTCTTCAATACCTCATTCATCAGCCTCATAAAATTACTCAATGCATTTGTTAGTCCAAAAGGCATCACTAACCACTCATACAATCCTTCAATTGTCTCTAATTCTATCTTCCACTCATCCCTTTCTCTGATTCTGATCTGGTGATATCCACTCTTCAATTCTATCTTTGTAAAGTATCTAACTCCACTCAAAAAATACATAATGTCATCCATCCAGGGAAAAGGAAATCTATACTTCACTATGATCTTGTTTATGGCTCTAGAATCTGTGCACATCCTCCATTCTTCATCCTTCTTAGGTGCTAACACAACAGGTACTACACATGGACTTACGCTTTCTCTGATCAAACCCTTCCTCAAAAAATATTGCACTTATCTATTCAACTCTTTATTTTCTATAGTTGTCATCTGATGTGCTTCTTTATTAGGAAAAATAGCTCTAGGAATTAGGTCCATACAATGACTAATACTCCTCATAGGTGATAATCCATCAGCTACATTATCTGAAATGATCTCCTTATATTCTATCAACAAATCCTTTATCTCCTCTGGTTGTTCTTCTAAATGCTTCAAGTTGTTATCCTTGTTAAGAACCAAGGCATAACACATGCTTTCATGTGTCAATCCATCCAGAAATCTCCTTCCATCAACCAAACAAATTATAGCACTCGTAGAAACCTCAAATCTAGGACCATATTCCAATGGAAACAAAGTCTGCTTCATCCCATTAGCAACAATAGTATATGTGTTCTTCTTTCCATCATGAATAACATCTCTATCATATTGCCAATTCCTTCCCAACAAAACATGGCATACATCCATAGGCATGATATCACACAAAACTTCATCATGATAATTTCCTATCTTCAATTTCACCAAACATTGTTCACTTACTAGTATCTGATGCTCATCTTGAATCCATGCTATTTGATAGGCCTTTGGGTGTTTCAATCTATATAACTTCAATTTGGTCACCATTTCTTCAAAAACTAGGTTCTTAGAACTTCCACTGTCAACAATCACCTTGTAACATTTACCAAATACCTTGCATTTGGTTCAGAACAAATTCTTTCTCTATAATGGTTCCTTCTCCAACTCACTTTGACACAACACTCTTCTATTCACCAGCATTTCTCCTTCTTCTAGTTTATTAAATGATCCATCATGATCCTCCTCAACAAGGGCTATTCTTCTATTGTTCTCTATCTTCCTACTTGTCTCTCCTTGATTACATTCAAATGCTCTATGTCCTTCTCCACCACACTTATGAAAAGTTCCCCTAAATACTCTTTTCTCCTTATCATCTTTTCTATAACCACCATACCCTCCTCTTCTGTAAGATTTTCCAGGTCATCTCTATGGTATGAATTATCATTCTTACTAACTTCTTTATCTTTATTCTGATCTACAAAATTTCCTCTTCCCCCTCTAGTAAAAATTCTTCCTCTCTGAAATCTTCAACCTCTTCCTCTTTGTCTTTTCTCATGTCTTTTATTCAACTTCTCTTCTTCTTTTAGGGCACATTAATATGCCTCCTACACACTCTATAACTTGATCAAATGAATTTCATCCTATATAAACGACCTCAAACCATTCACATATCTAGCTACTTGTTCAATCTCATCATCTAAATGTTCAGATCTGATAGTCAACTTGTATAACTCCTCAGTATACTCTGTCACACTTGACTCCTACTTCAAATTTTGCAACTTCTAGACAAAATTGATTTGATAGTCTGCAAGCATAAACTTTGTCTTCAACTTGTTCACCATCTAATCCCATGATCTTATCTTTTATTTTCCTCTTCTTCGCCTATCTGTCTCTAAATGTTTCTACCAATGGGATGAATTTCCTTTCAACTTTGTACAAGAAAATTTTACCTTCTTATCTTCAATGGTACCTTCAAAATAAAAATACTTTCCATCTCTGTTATCCAATCAAGAAATTCTTCTAAATCCAACTTACCATTATAATCTGGTGGATTGAAATGCGATTTTGTGTTCGCTCTAGTTAGGGCTCTTATGAACCTCTCTTCTCCTTGATCCAAGCATGGTTGATCTTCTCTTCCTCTTTCTTCCTATACTTCTACCTCTTCATCACTCACATCATCAACTAGTTGACCTCTTCTTTGAGTCATTTTAATTGCACCTAATCTGAAAGCAATTGCTCTCAACATCTCCATTAAAGATGGGTCTGCATTTCCACACACTCCATTTCCTCTAACATTTATTCTTCTCGCCATCTTTACACAAGTCCTTTGCAGCTGCAGGTCAGACCCTCAATTCGCCACCCCACAACAAATATTTAGTAGGACTCAACAAACTCCGATGATCTCTCATAGATCGAATCTTTCTCTAATACCAATCTAGTGTAGCCACGGTAGGAGGGTCCTTAAAGAGAACAATCTAGGATGTGAAACCATAGTAAGACAACAGAAGCAACACAAAATATGGAGGAAAATGCAAATTAAAACATGCCCATTAATAATAATCACAACTAGAAACAACCGATAATATTTGGGCCTACAAATCTGGCTCACAAGCCCGATAAAACATGCTCATGATACAATATTCATATACACTCCTATATGTGAGTGAAATATTACATATCAAAACCTATCTTTCTCAATCTAATCAACTCTACCTTCATAATAATCTATTATAAGCTTTATATCATATTTTCAGATCTAGAATCATGTGCATTAGCCAAAGATTATTAAAATCTCCAATGAAAGGAAAAAGTAACGTGTGCATGAATAGGTCATCCTCAAATTTGAATTATTCCTCGATGAGTGCATAGGATGAAGTGTGGAACTATAATTAAGGTCAGGGAAACTCCACGAAACAATTAGAATCACACCATTAATATCCACAAGTTACGGGGACAATCCATGAATGAACTAGCCGTTAGGTTTAAAAATTATTTTGGTGTTGGTTCAAGAAACTGCCATCAAATCTAGAAGTGATAACTTTCCGGAAAAAGATGCAATCGTGCTAAAATCTTGGAATAAGGAAAATGAACATGTCCATGATGTACACATAGATCCACAAGGTCTAGTGAGAAAATATGATGAATCCACCAACATGAACTGAGCAAGAATAGAACAAGAACAAAATTGAAAGAAAATATTTTTGGTTGATGCAAGATTGCCAAGAATCAAGGATGCTCCTACATCATCTTCACTCCCAAACATCCCAACTAGAAAAATAGCCCATGTGGGACCCATTGGTCACTTTGGGTGAATGAGTCCCATCCAGGTGGGACCTGTTGATCATCAAAGCTTACACCTCTCCGAGAGTCATGGGAAATTTAGTGAGTGGGGGACCAACTTGTTGCTCATTAAATACCTCCATGATTTTTATAGAAATTTGACTCTTCTTTGGGGGTTTGGAGAAAAGGGTAGAAGGAAATGTAAATATAAAACATAAAAATGGTGATGTGCCAACGTTTTTACAACATTTCAAACCCAACCATTCTTATGATTGATATAATTAGACACAGAACACCACAAATATTCACTGTTGGAAAGAGAATGAACAACAAAGGCTAACAACAAGCACAATGTAGACTTTCAAATATTTCTGCAGAAAGTTTTCATTAAGTTCCAATCAAACATAAATATTTCTAAGGAGTAACAGAAAAACATTCAAAAATTACATGAACTCTTCCTCCTGGTACAACATAATATAATAAAACAACAATCCTTAAGAAAAATAGAGAATTCCAATGACATAATCTAGTTTTCATAAGTTACGATTCTACCATATGGGCATACAACATGGAAATCAACTACTTAAACTATTCAAATTTGGCTTGCAAGACACAATGTTTCATTCAGAATGATAATATAAAGAAAGAAATCTGGAAAAATAATATACATGCATCATCTGAACAATTTCTCCTCAATAGTATGTGCTTTAAATATCAAAAGAAATTTAAAATAAAGGTCAAATACAAATCCGATAATAGTTTAAACCTTAAAAGATATAACATGCCAAAGATAAGTAGTTATGTAATTATGCTACTAAAAATAGTTCTAAATCCTAAGAAAACCTAAGAAACATTTCCTTAGCCAAGGAAACTAAAACTTGTAATCCTACCCCTCATTTTGTTGTCACCTCTCTTATATAGCTATAAAAAGAGGAAGACACCACCTCAATACATAAGTCAATACTACCAAGTGTTGATAGTTGATAGCACATGATCTGATCATAGATCCTTTGTTAGGTCACAACAATATTTTCTAATCAATTTTCAGCTACCATATTAATGCTTTTTAGATAGTTAGCAAAGATAAAGGCCTGTAAATGATCAAATCCTACAAAAATAGCCTGGAAAAAAGGTCCAGTTGACCAATCACATCACCCAAAGGTGTCAACTAAAAGAATTCATCCTAAAAACCAAGAAAAGAAAAAGGCCAACAATCTCCAACAAACTCCCAAAAGATATCACTTAATAGAAAGCACAATCCACCCATAGTGAAGAGGTGACATGTCAAAAAGGTGGAAAATTTCAATCTCATGAATATAGCTCCTTAGAAAATATTTGAGGAATAAACACATTTCTTGAACTCTCTCCCAAAAGGAAGATGAAAAATGAAAGTTGTGCAGTCACCATGTGGCACATTGTGCACCTTTTTGATAACTCTACTTGAGTGCAGGCACACCCGAAACTGAAAACATTATAGAAGCACAAAATCAAAATAGTTAAGGAAAAAATGCTTCACAGTTATGGTGACTCACAGGAGGTCTTTGCTTGTGGAGGAAAAAACCTAGGCCTTTAGTTGTTCTTGGAGTTTGACAAAAGAAGAATGTTGCACCTCCCAATCTGCATCAGTTGGTAGGATGAGCGTTTGGATCTACCTATATACTTGCTCTAGATCAAAAACATTTTTAAAAGAGACAAATCCCCATCTGGAAGACACCACTCCCAAGTGATAATAGAGTCGAGAAAGAGGATAAATCTTGCACCCAACATCATCAACCATGGGATTTGCACTTAAACCCAGGAGTTATGTAGAGGTTTGGATCTTGTGTCGGATTGCATCTGTGACCTGCTAAGTATCAACACATCTTCATTTGGTGAAAGAAGAGGAGGCAGCCCATAAGTAACCAAGATGCTAAATTCCTTCTTGATCTTGATGACCCGCTTATTCAACACCATCTGGCACTCTTTACATTTTGTCACAACCTTGTGATAGTTAATGATCTCATTAGCTTTGATGGAGGTGACCCGCTGATCGGGAATCCCCACTTTTACTAGGGCCTTATTAGTGGTGATGCACAACTTGGAAATGAAACTTTGTGATTCTGCCACTCAGGGTAAACATGTCTACATAAAATGATCGACCATCAGGCTGACCTTGGCATTCAATTCTTGAACATCTCTTAAAAATTGTAACGCGGGCCTAAGAACGGTGACGCTAGCTGTGATCCACTCCCAATGCATGGATATCAACTTCTTCATTATTGAGAGGGCTCTAGATCCTCATGCAACAACTACATCTTGGTTAAATTGAGCCTCTCTTGCCCTTGTACTTTCCTCCATTTGAATTTTCTCCTAAAGAGCATTTGTCAATTCTGAGCTCAGCCTTCTAACTTCTTGATTTGAATCTTCTGCTTCCACCAAAGCCTTGCAATATTCAATAAAATTTCAAGATCGGGCATCATTCAACTCAATTTTCAAACTTTCAATTTTAGCACGAAGTTGAACCTATTCACTATGAGCCTCTACATGCAACTTAGACGTGTCTCCTTGCTAGGCTTAATTTTCCTTACATGGGTCACTTCATCTTCTCTAGCTGAGATCTCATTCTACAATCTTCTTACTATTTCCTTTACATTTTCCAGCTCCACCTTTCCCTTCTTCAATTTCCTATCTAGCCTCTCATAGTTAGCATACACCACCTTCTTAGTGGCTTTGGATAAGACCACTTTTTCATGTGGGAAAGTTTCATTGAAGTCCAGGCCCACAACATGAATGTCATAATCCTCTATCCGCATTTTCCCATCAGGCTTGGAAACGAGCGACTTCATGGTAGTGATAAGGAGAGAGTTCAACTCTTCATTGAAGCAAGCTTCAATCTTCATGGTAGCAGGCATCTTGGCATTCTTTAACAATATTTTCTAGTTTTTGGCTTGTTGGGCCTAGTTGGTAGCATGAAAATGACCTTGAAGAGTTTGAGGGACATTGATGCTTTGTGCTACAATGGAAGCACTAGGAGGTAGTTTGAAAAGGGTGATGAAATGGGAAACTTTGGATGTTTGTTGAGGGGATGCAAAAGGCAGCATTATCATGGAAAAGGGTGGGACAGCAAATTGAGCAAGGTAAAAACTAGTAGGGGTGAATAGAGAAATAGGTTGATGGAGAGGTGATTTCCTAGAAGTAGATGGGCTAGGAGTGATGAGTAAAGTGGTGGTTTCAACCATTTCAATAGGGGCCCTTGATAGGGAAATTAAAGAGATAATAGCGGCCACAATGGATGATGCTCCTTTGGCATGTGGGGTAGCTTCAACAGATTCATTGAAAATGGCAATGGGTGCATTCAAGATAACCAGCTCAGGGTCCAAGGATGGAGGATTCCTTTCCATGGGAGGAGGCAAGGGATTGACCAAAGATGGAAAAATAGGAAGAAGAGGGGGAGAAAAACTTACTTGAATAGTATTGGTTAGAACATCTTGTAGGATAGACTCTACTTCTTCTTCTTGTCAGATCAGCATGTCAGGGGCACTCGGGTCTAGGACCCTTCTTCTCTTTGCATGAACGAAACTAGTACATCCTGATCCTCTGGCAATAGATCCCTCCAAAAATTGGCCTTCAATGGTCACAGCGAATCCTCTTGGAGATTGTCGGGTCCTTTTCCCTTTACTTTAGGCACTAGAGGAGGATGCAGCTTGTGAATCCCTTTGCCTCAAGTCTCTCTAACTATTAGATTCTTGGGGCCTAAAATCCTAAGGTGGAACTTGTTCCTCGTTGATTTCATTGCTTGTCTTTGGATCATTGTTGTTAGAATTAGCCTCTTTATCATATATTTCCTCGAATTCATCATCAAGTGGCTGAAAGTTACCAAATGGGGCACCTTGGCACCTCATCTCCTATCAAAATCTCTAGAAGTATCTCGTTTTCCTCTATGACCATCCCCTATGCTTCAGCTACGTGTTTAGGGATTTTCCCATTGGGAGGTTCCTTTGATATTCTTCTTGCAGTTCATAGAAACTTAACCATCTTGACCACTAGAATGGAATGTGAGCTAGATCAATGTATACCTTCATGCTTTCTGAAGTTGGATTCCTCCTTCTCTTGAAATACTCGTAAATATTTTGTTTCAAACTATAAACCCTTTTTGGGTTGTAATTCCACTTGTTGTAAATGAGGAACAGGCCTAAGGCCACTAGTAAATTTGTGATCTCATCTTTGGCCTTTCGCTTATTCAATATTACTTGAATTTTAGCAATTACGAGGGGAAGTGGGTAAATCTATGTTTTGTTCTTTCCGACACCATAAATCATGTCAATGATGATTACTTGGTAGCATGCCTCTAATGCAAATACCCTATCTGTTATAAATTTGGGGAGTTGGAAAGGCTCCCCGAGAAAGCCATGAAATTTGATAGATGTCAAATCCTCACCCAAGAAATAATCTAGTGGTGTTGGCAAATCTTCTATCCATTCAATGACCTCTTTAGAGGAACAAACAATAGGGAGAGGCAACAAATCTTGGAGCACTTTCCTTAGAAAGTTATCTACAAACCAATAATAATCCCCTATCCTTGAAAGCACATGGGTCCATATAGAAACTGGCTGGAGACAACCCCTTTCATCTAGCCTAGATATTGGTACATTCCTCCCCATCCACTCAAAATTATAATGCAAAAGAAAATGAGCCAAGACAAAAGAATACCTAAATTTAGACTCAGTACTATAATTCTTCAACTATTCATTCATGTTTCTAACTATCACCTTAGCAGAATCATAGTACCTATGGTTTCTTTCCCTTTTGAGCATGAAGCGAGGCCAAAATGGAAAGGATTGATCTCTTCATCATTATCGAGCCAAAAACCCAGGTGAGCATTGAGAACATTGACTACGTGTCCTTAAATTTCTTGCTTGAAAGAGGAAAGAGAAGATGATCTCTTTTCGGCCATTCCTTTGTCTCTTCTTCATAAAAAATTGTTTTCCTAATCATATCCTCCCCTATGGCATCCATTTGCTCTTCATCAAAAAATTTAGCACCCCAGGTCATAGGGATACACAACATATCTTGTATGGCCTTGGGAAAAATGGTAATCTTAACCCCACATCCCTCAATGGATTCTATCTTTTTGTTAAACTTTTTTGCACATGTGTCAACCAACTTCAGGCACAAATGTACAATAGGCAGCATAAACTGTGGTAGGCCACTATTCCAAATCCAAAATGAAAAACCTTGTGATGGTTCATGTTCCAACATTCTCTGAAACGCACCTTCCCTAAGGCTTTTAGGGTTAACTAACAACTTAGGTTCAAAAACATTGTCGATGATGTCTTGCACTACCTCTCTTGGGATACGTTTATCAGGTAGCACCTTTTTATAGTACTCAAATGGTTGCTTTTCTACTGCTTGGGCATTGGCAAAGGAGTTGTGCACAATATATTGGCATAACTAGGCCTTTTTCTTGAAACTACATATTTTCTACTAAAGGTTGATGCTTCCGCCATGGTTGTATGAGAAAGTTGTAGAAAGCTTCTCTAGCGACAATGGCCACTTGCCTTTCACTTCTTTGGAGAAATATACTTCTGAGTGCAGTTAATTCACTTACTTGTACATGCAGTTAAGGCTACACCATTACCGCTAGTCCATTAAATACTACCATCGAGGCAATACATGTGGATTGGAGATTTGTATCCCTTAGGAATGCCAAAAACACCATGAGAATGGAATTAATACATTCTCCCCATTTCCTTTTTATCAACTAAACTCATTGCATTGAAAAGTGTGCTTTCACTATGTGAAATGTGTTGAGGTGATGCAAGGTACTCTTGAAAAGACGTGCTCATTAATTTTTCAAAGTTTAGCACATTAATCCATGTCTTTTCTCATTAGTAAGTTGGCTAGTGCTAATGATGGAAAAGGTCACATGTGAACAATTGACATACAAGAGCATTTACTCCCAATGCCCAAATTTATTTCTCTAAGCATTCTGTCAGATTCTCCATACGATTTATCTACCCTCCATTTTTCCTTGATATTTTTCTATTTTCGTCTAGCCAAAAATAGACCCTCCATTGGTTGAGTTCACTAGCTAACCATTCTATATATAGCCATTCCACCTTTTGCAACATTCATTTGAACATAGAGCCCTTAAGTTTAGTAAGCTTTCCATTGTCTTTTATTCCACCATAATTCACTACTCTTTTAGAATGTTTGCTGGCTTAGGAACTCCCATTCAACTCCTCCTGTGGAGGCCACAATACTGCTTTATGGGAGAAGTCACTAGTGACCAAATCAAGTTCTTGGTGAAGAAAAGAGACCACCTTGTCATGGTTTCATTTAGGTGGGTAGTCAGCCTAGACTTCTTCAATGATGAAAACCAACTCTGAGAAATTGCAACATCTTTTCCTGCTTTTTGGCCTTGCCACTAGACTTGAATGTGTCGAAGCTCATGATAATTGACCAATGCCACTAGATGTTCAACACTTCACTGATGGAAGGGATTGGAAAGGTAGTACAAGTGGCTATCCCCAGCATTCGTATCCTGAGCACCATGGATCTTCATAGGAACGTGGAATTTGGAATAGATGTACCCTAGTTTCCCTTCCTTTTTGAATTCCACACCATGGACCTTGAGATGCACCACTGCTCTTCTCAACTAGCGACCATTTTTCTGTTGCAAGAGTACGGCGTGGATCAGGCTTCGAGACTGACCTAGAGGAAGCACTTAAACTTCCTGGTGTAGATTCGCGACGAATAGGCCTCGAGTCTATGTTTTTTGTTTCCTGCATGTGTTGTATATTTAGCCCCTTTTTTCACCCATCAAATTAGAAGAAAAATAAGTCGATGATGAGCCCTTTTTGCTTTGTCAACAATTACTGGACTCTTTACTTTACTATTTTTTGCATGTCACCTCATTTTTGCTTCTTTTGGTTTTGTTACTCTTTTGGGTTTTCTCAAGAGATCCTCATGTTTAAATCTGAGCCTCGAGCCTTGCATTATATTGTAAATTTTTTCGATGAATATAATATAATACAAATTTTTGTTTCCTTAGTGTTATTCTTAGATGGCATATTCTCAAAATTTAGAATGTATTTACAATTTTTTTTACATATGGTACATAACTTTTACAATTTTAAAAAACTCCATATTTTAATGGAATAACTTCAGAAAAATATTGTTCACCGATATATCTAAAGTATTTCCTTCCATATCTTCAAGTCCATATGCATTCTTCTCCTTGCATGCACTAATTTGGAAGGGTCCTTTCTATAGTGCTTCAAATTTTGTGTCTTGCCCTGGTTTTGTAGTACGTTCATCATACTTTATCACTAAGCTCCCTTCTTTGAATTATGGACTAGAAGTCTTTTTATCGAACCACCGCTTCACTATTTGTTGACACTTTATCATTGCATCATAGGCTTTTTCTCTATCTTCTAGCTTTAGGAGTTCCACTAGTCATATTTCCATTTTGCTTATTTCATCAATTTCTAGGGCTTTTAGTAGTTGCAAGGTAGGAATCTCTATGGAAATAGGTAACACTACCTCTTTTCCGTACACCAGTTCATAAGGGGAAGTCTTCAAAATTTTCTTAGGAGTAATTCAGTCTGCCATAGAGCAACTCATAGATTTTTTTGCAAATCCCTTTTTCATTCCAACCTAATGCGCTTGATTAACGTACTTAGGTTTTGGTTAGTTGATTATGCTAAACCATTCCCTTGTGGGTAGTAATTTGATGAATTTTTAAGGAAAATCCCATGTCTGATAGAAAAATATGACATTCTTGATCCTACAAAATCTCATCCAGATATATGAGGATAATCGGGATGATCAATCCCTCAAAAGAAATATTGATTGAATGTTAAAAAGTTACACCAGGATTGGAAAGTCAGAACAACATCTTTAAGTATGTAAACATTCCCCTCTTAGTGGTAAACGTTGTTTTATGTTGGTTGGCTTCCCTCACATAGAATTGATTATATCCTTAAAAACCATCTTGCAAAGGGAACATCTTTGATCTGGCGATAGTATACAAGATCTGCTCCATCAGTGGCAAGGGATAATGGCATTTTAATGAGGCTGTATTCAAGTCCCAAAAATAAATACATAGCTGGATATCACCATTCTTTTTTTGGACTAGAACCAAATTCAACACCCAAGTAGAATGTTTGATAGGGTATACGATCTTTGATTCGACCAGATTGGTGACCTCTTGTGCCATCAATGTTGTGACCTTCACGTTAACTAGCCTTTTCTTTTGTCGAACGGGTTTGGCTCCTTTCACCAAGTCAATGGTATGTTGAATTATGCCTGGGTCATAACCTCTCAGATCATCATAGATCCAAGTGATAACCCTATCATATTTGAAACATAGATCTTTTAGTCTTTTCTTGTCCTTGTGAGGAACTTCCCTCTCGACTTTCAACTTTCTGCCACTTCTAACATCAAGCTCTTCATAATCCCTTGCATCCACCCACCTTTGCTTTCCATTTCTTGCTTCTTCACAATCAAAGAGGTTTTCGAGAGAAATTAATCCTTGGGGAAGCTTGTTCCCTTTCAATTGGATAAGTTGCTCTTCAGGAAATTATGCCCCCGGTGGTGAATAATCAGAAGTTGTCCTTGATTTTTGTATGAAGGAAGCAATTTGGATGTCATCATCAAAGACTTGCCAATTCTGATCTTTGTTGGGAATTAAGTGTTAGAAAATGACTTGCACCACACTTTGTTGCATCGGGTCGTAGACTGGTTCATATTGCAAGCTGACATAAGCCATCTGATCAGTAACACTGTTTTGCAATCCTAGGGGATTACTTGTATATTGAAAGCTTTGAAACTCTCTGTAAGATCCTAAACTTGATGTATATAAGATCTCATCCTTGTGCTTTTTTCACTTGCTTGTCCACAAACATGGCTCACCACAATATGTTTTTCATCCTCCAACATTACTACACAATATCATTCTTGCTGAGAGATGGAGGTATGCGTTGCTTCAAAGCACAGGATTGTGTTGTCTGCAATGTGTTCAATATGCAAAGATTTAGACAGAATCTTCATCTTCACCCTATTCTTAGTTATCAATATTAGGTGGGACCAGTCGAGTGCTAGTATCAACCGAGCGTTGCAGTGAAATCTCTTGAAATACACATTCCGAAGACCGGGGCAATGTCTATCACTACCACTTCTTATGTGACTTTTTGGATTGGACATGAGAAGAGGGTCAAAGATAGATCCTTTATCTGTCTAATGGTTAGAACCTTCTTCCTATCTAGTTGCATGATTCCCTTTTCAAGGGGCTCATACTTAAGTTTCAAGGCATCTGCCACTTTTTATGGCATGACAGTCATGCTATCCCTTGAATCAATGATATTATTATGTAAAATATTATCTCCCATAATAAGTGTTATTAAAAAGAAAGGCATGGTATTTGGATTGCTTACCTCTTTCTCTTTTGCATTGCCTACTTTAGTTGTGTAAGCTGCTACTTTTAGAGCCTAAGGGGGTGACACAAAACCGTTATCCCTACTTGGGCTGCATGGATGAGTTGCATCTCACTGTGGTATTTTTTCTTCTCTCTTTAATGCTTCTTGAAGCAATATCTTTTGTTTGGGGATAGATATGATGTCCCACAATAATACATTGGCAGGAAGCTTTTTCAATTGTTCCACTACATTGAGCATCCCGACCAGTTGAGTGTTAGGCTTGTATGGTAATATTTCTCTCAGCTTCAGAAGGAAGCATTCCACCATGACTAGGCTTGGTGACTTACTCACCTCCTTCTCTGACAATGGTGGATTATGCAGTTGCAAAAAAGGTTGAATGATGGGCATAAAGCCTTCTTTTCCTATTGGGAAGGCTGACATGGTATAGGATGTGGCAGAGCTTGTTGCATGTATTATCTATTGATCCTTCTTTTGGACCTTATGTTATAATCTAAATGCACTTATGGAACACTAGTCATTGAAGCTTCATTTGTGAACACTACATCTTCTTCCTCCATCCAAGAAAATAGAGCTTGGTCAGACACAATATCTAGTTCTTGTTCCAAGGACATTCCTTGCATTTGTGCTCAAAAAATGAGCATTTTCCATTTCAACAAATTCATATTCATTTGCATTCAAAAGCATGCCCTTGATTCTTGTTTCTGCTATCCTCTATTGCATATCCCCTCTTGGGAAATTTCGGGGCATATGGCTATCACTACATGGGAAGAACCATATATTCTCATCTTCTGCCAACTCATTTTGGCCCAAGATTATCTCTTTACTTGGGCTATATTTGGCTATATATAATGGCATGGTGACTGAAACTATCTACTTTCTAGATGACATTTGTTGACCTCCTCCTTAGGAGGATCCTTGGTATGGATTCTACTGATAAGACAATATTCCTTCACCATAGGCTTGCATAGTCAGGTTTGGAGGCATTGCTTGTTGTCATTTGAGAATGACAACCTCATTAGCAAAAGTTCACATGAGATTCTTCATGTCGTTGATGTCTTCCATGATTGAGGAAGATCCTAACGCGCTTTTTTGATCGGTAGGGTACACGTACATAGATTGTGGGGCGACTGGTGTTAATTATGTAGAGAAAGTGTTTGGAGTAGCTTCTTCTTGAGGGCCATCACATATTTATGCAAATATCGACATTGGAGGTTGAGGCAGAAGCTTCCCAACATCAACTAGACTATTCTCTGCATGCACCTCCACTTCATATGCATCAGGAAAGATATCCCCTCCCATGGAGGTTATCATGATTGCGATGTCTAGATTGAGATCCTTTAGATAGAACATGAATTCCATTGTGGCTTGGGGTCAAGCAGTCATGGGAATCCTTTGCCAAGTCTTATGAAACTTGGTGTTAAAGTTGCTCATGGCCTCTTGCAGATCTCTCTTAATAGTAATTAGTTGTTGTAGCAACAAAGAGTGATCTCCTTTCTCTAAGAAGAATTCAAAGAGTCATTCTCCAAGATAATCCCAGGAGATGATAGAGCCCAATGCCAAAGATAAATACCAATCTTGGGCCTTTCCTTTGAAAGAGACAACTAAGAACCTCAAGGTGATGTTCTCCTCTGATATGTTATGTACCCTACATACCTCCACTGTAGCTTGAGGGTGTTCAGAAGTGGTTTTGAAGTCTTCTACAAAGAATATTGGAATATCATTAAGGGTGTTAGTGGGTATGGCAGACCATATATCTACGGGTGTGGATGGTTGTAGCGGACTACTACTATCCCATGTTACAAAATTTATAGAAGAAGGGGGAGGCACATGAGCCATAGAGAAAAGATTCCTATGAATTGAGTATACAGGTATTCTAATTTGGAAATTTGAGCCTCCAGGTGGAGTAGATAAAGCCCTGGATATTGGGCTCTTACTTCTTGCTCTATTGCTCCTTACAAGTGATACAAAACCTATAAGTCTTCTCCTTCTAGGTACTGAGGTAGGCAACTGAGAATACCAGAAGTGACCTCTCGAAGATGCTCTTGTTTGGACTTTGGCCATGAAACTTCCAGTTTCCTTCCCTAGCCTAGTTGAAGAAATATTTTTGACTTCTAATTAGGCAATTATTGGTTCAAGTCCCACTAAGCGTGCTAGAAAAAGAACTGTTGATCATCAAATCTTGCACCTCTCTGAAAGTCTTATAGGAAATTTAGTGAGTGGGGAACAACTTCCACCTCACTAAAATATCTATAGGATTTTTATAGAAATATGGCTCTTCTTTGGAGGTTTGGAGAAAATGGTAGAAGGAAATGCAAATATAAAACATAAAAAGGGTGATGTGCTAATGCTTTTACAACATTTCAAACCCAACCATTCCCATGATTGATATACTTAGACACAGAACACCACATCCCTTCATTGTTGGAAAGAGAATGAACAATAAAGGCTAACAACAAGCACAGTGCAAACTTTCAAATATTTACATAGGTAGTATTCATTAAGGTCTGATCAAACATAAAGATTTCTAAGGGGTAACAAAAAAACATTCAGAAATTACATGAACTCTTCCTCCTAATACAAAATAATATAATAAAACAACAACCCTTCAGAAAAATAGAGAAGTCCAATGACATAATCCAATTTTCATAAGTTATTATTCTACCATACGAGCATACAACATGGAAATTAGCTACTTAAACTATTCAAATTCAGCTTGCAAAACATAGTGTTTCATTCAAAAGGATAATATAAAGAAAGAAAGCTTCAAAAAGGCCATACATGGACAGTCTCAACAATTTCTCCTTAATAGTTCATGCTTTAAATATCAAATTCACTTTAAAACAAAGGTCAGATGCCAATCCAACAATAGTTTAAGCCTTAAAAGATATAACATGGTAAAGATTAGTAGTTTTGTAATTATGCTCTTGAAAATAGTTCTATATCCTAAGAAAACTAAAGAAACTTTTCCTTAGCCAAGAAAACTGAAACATGGAATCCAACCCCTCATTGTGTCGTCACCTCTCCTATATAGCTACAGAAAGAGGAGAACACCACCTCAACACAAAATTCAATACTGTCAAGTGTTGACAGTTGATAGCACATGATCTAATCATAGATCCTTTATTAGGTCACAACAATCTTTTCTCATCAATTCTTAACTTCCGCTTTTCAGATATTTAGCATAGATAGAGGCCTATAAATGATCAAATCATAGAAAAATAGCCTAGAAAAAAGGTCCAGTTGACCAATCACATCACCCAAAGGCACCAACTCACAAAATTCATCTCACAAAAAAAGAAAATAAAAAGGCCAACAAACTCCAATAAATTCCCAAAAGATATCACTTCATGGGAATTGCAATCCACCCGCAGTGAAGTGGTGATGTGTCAAAAGGTGGAAACTTCCGAGCTTATGAATATAGCTCTTTAGAAAATATCTATCGAAGAAACATGTGTCCCAAACTCTCTCCTGAAAGGAAGATGAAAGATGAAAGTTGCATAGCCACCACATGGAGCATTACAGACCTTTCTGATAAATATACTTGAGGGTGAGTGCACCCAAAATTGAAAACATTATACAAGCCAAAAATAAAATGATTAAGGCTAAAACGCTTCACAAGACCCATTCGCCCAGGATGGCGAATGAGTCCCATTTGGGTCATTTTCAAGGTTTGAGTGGGAAAAATTAGGGTTTAAGTTTAAATTTCTTCAATGTCAGACTTGGGGATCAAATTAACAAGAATTTGAGTAGGATTTCCTATAAAAACAAGCTTCTAAACCCTAATTCATTATTTTTTCATCATTCGTTACTCATCTCAAATCAAGCAAGCTAGGGTTTAGTATTTTAAGTCATCAAGATAGGTTTCTAAGGAATTCAAGGGAAAATTATTCATCCATTGTTATAGAAATTCAAGATATATCATCATGCCAAGTTTCTAATTCCATTATTTCATGCTTCATTATTTTATTTCATCATTTTGGTTTAATTACCTAAAAGGAGTTTGACCAAGGTAAACCCCCATGTCCTATGTTCAATCAACATTTTTGTTCTATTTCTTTGTGTGATTGCAGATCTAAGTAATTTGAATCCTTGTAGATGATTAAGGAATAGGATGCAAATTTTTTTATGTCATGTCCTTATTGGCTAGGTCAAAATATCCACAAAAAGTCACAGTGTCAGAAATTAGGGTTTCAGATCTGAACACATGGACAAACAGAGAGAGTACGTTGAGAAATTTCATTTTCACTTTTGGGTTCTTAGAAAAGTCAAAGTAGAATAATTTTCCATTAGTGGAATTTTTTTTCCACTGTACCTATTTTTCAGAGATTTATATAGATTCAGATACCCATTTGGCTGAAATAGGCTTCAGTACAGTTTTCTAGATCTAGGACTGGTTCGCCTAGAATGGCGAGTGAGTCCCAATAGGTCAAAATTTCAAGATCCATAGCATTTTTAGTTTTCATGATCATTTTCTAGGTCATTTAGTATATGTTTTCATATCACATTGTGTTTTCAAACACTTTGCATTTTCTTAGTTTTTCATTAGTAATTAATTTCTTCTATCAATTTTCAGCATCTAGGACTTTCCCCTTTGATGGATTTCAATCATATTTACATTGGAATCTCAAGGGCTTATTCTTTAGTGATCCATTAACATTTTTGATACCTCTCTCCTTTTAGGTGCAAAACCCTAGAAGTGTAAGAGAGCCCACATACCCAAAAATCTTGGTTCATTTTGGTGAACACAATTTTCGAACATAATAATTATTATATGGATTCCATCATCATCCTAGATCTATCTCACATTAAATTTGCATTAGGGTTTGCATCAATTAATTGGCATCTAGGGTTTCTAAAATTTTGCATTAGTGAAAGTGCATATAGGATGCATTTTTGCATCTCAAATCATTAAAATTTCTGAAATTTTGCATTTGCATCTTAGGTCTGCAGCATCCAACATAGAAAACATAAAAAATCAATCAAAAAAATCTAAAAATTTTGAAAAAAATCCCCACTAGGAATCATTTGCCACCTTGGGAGAATTAGTCCCTTTCCACCCCTGAAACTACCTTTTACAGCACTAAAAACATTTTTTATGCACTTTTGTTTGCTGCCATTAACTATCTGTATTAGTTGGTTAAGTTCCTGTTACATACATTTCACTAAATCTAGTTTAATTTGGCTCATTTAATGCATTTCTTAATTTCAATTTTGCACTCACAACATTTCATTTTTAGATCATTGCATAATATAATCAGTACATTACCTTGTGTGAAATCTAAAAAGTTGCATTACATTTTAAGATTGCATAGCTTCTATTACATTTAAATCATTAGAACTAGCATCATTTAATTTCATGGCAATTATGGATAGCATTAGATTTTTACAATTTTTATTTTTCAGTAATAGTTCCTAGTTTACTTAGATCAGATTCACCAGAAAATGAAAACAAAAAACAAAAAGCATCAACATAAACAATTCAAAAAATGCTTAAATTTAGAAAAAGCCTATCATCCAAGCCCTTTAGTAGTGATGACTTAGACATGTTAGATGAAGCCCTTCAGGACTTCCTCTCACTAAGATCATCCACTAAGAGTTTGACACAAAAGGATGCAAGCATTGATAATTATGATAATCACAATTGTTCTTCTCCTGACATCTCTCCCATTGGTGATGAAGGTATCTTGATGAAAGAAGACACAATCATTGAAGATCATGAAAGTCTTGATTTTCTTCCTCTTCCTTCCCCTTGCAAAGACATTATGAAACACGAAGCTGAAATCATGGCCACCACTTTACCTAGTCTCCACTCATCTCCAAATACCTCCCCTACTTGTGAAAATTCTTTAGTGAATAAGGATAAAATCATGAACAATCATAAAAAACAAAGTTGTGTGGAGGATATCCTAAGAGATCCAATATCTCCAACTCAAGAGGAAATTATAGGATATGGGAATCTAAATATATATAATCATGACAACCAAACCCTTTCTTCTCCTCATATCTTCTTAGGACATGAAGAAGATAGTGCAGCATTAGAAGATATCCTTATTGAGACTCATGAGAATCTTATTCCTCCCTTTCCTAATGCCCCTACCATTTGGGAGGACCTATTTGAACAAAAACGTCCAATCATTAGTAACCTTGTTGCCTCTCCTATGAGTGATGAAGCTACTTTACCAAATTCAACCATGAAATATGATGAACCTATTGTTTGTCACTTTCCTAAAAGCTCTCCCACTAGGATAGATACTATGGCACAAGAGAATAAAACTTTAGAGAAAAAGGATGACATTATGGAAAACAATCATATTTCCCCCTCTCCTAATATCTATCATATTGGTAAAGAAGATATAAAGGTGTTACAAGATCACATTACTGAGAATCTGGAGAAAAATATTATTGAACAAAGAAACACCGTCATTACCAAGCAAGAAAATTCGACCATGAATCATTCGATTACTTGAGATGAAGTCAATATGGAAGAACAAAACATTGAATGTCATGAACATCTAGTTTTTACTTCTCCTAAAAACTCTCCTAATAGGGAATGTATCATGGTACAAGGAAACATCAACATTATCATGTGCAAACCAAAATCAAACTCACTTTCAAGCATCCTAAATTGCTTGATATGGATTTACCACCATCATGGCGATGCTTTGAAAATGATAAAGCCTTGAAGGAAATGTTAGGATTTAATGACAAGTCACCTTCTACTCCTCAAAAGAAAAAGGTTACATGTGCTATGATGAATACCAAGAAAAAACATATAGAAAGACAAATCCAAATTGAAGAAGCCAAAATTTATTAGAAGAGGCTTTGAAAACCTTTGATTTCATTTCTAGATCCATGGGGGAATACATGATCATAACAAAAGTTTCTGAAATGAGAAAAAAGAAATTAGTAACAACAATACAAAATTCAAAAACATTCCCTTCAACCACCTTCAAAGAAAAGACAACATCCAAGACAATTGAACAACCACCAATTCCAAAACAAGTGAAAAAACTTTTTGCAAGAAAGTTTGAACTTATGAAGTAGCATGGGAAAGGATGTGATGCCATAGAACAATGTATCCAAATCCCTATAAAGCCTAAAATGAAAGAAATGCCTCATTATCTTGGTTATTGTCCCTCAAAACAAAAACCTTCATTTAATGTCAGTACTATCACAAACAATTCTTCCGAGACAATTTTAACCTTGATACATCCTAAACTAATAGACATCTCCTTAAATATGTATCAATCAGAAACTTTGTTTACTTATCAAAATCAATAACATTAGTTGTTGCTCCTTGCCATAGTTGCATGTTTTAAATTCATCACAAGGAGCAACATATCATCATCCATTCCAGATTCACCTCTATCCTACACTAAGTGGGGGAAAGAGGTTAAGTAGCCTTGTGCTCATATGTCACTTGTCATTGTCTCTTTTGGCTAGTCATTAACCCTTCATGAACTTATAAGATCAAGCTTGGGATGTGGATGACATGTCTTAATATTGACTTGCATGTGACATACTTATTCATGATGTAGCTCAATTTGGAAATATATGACCTAGCATAGGGCTTTCCAAGTTGGCTCTCATATATTCTTTCATTTACCATTGGATAATTTAAAGCAATTGCTCACAGTGTTGGTTTAGCAATTGCTTTAAAGTGGGGGAATACATAGATGACATATTTGTACAAAAATTTCATGGCATGATTTTTCTTTTTTCTGGTGATGTTTCTTCTTCTTGGTGGTGTCATTGGGTTTGATGTCATCCAAGAGTGTACGATCTACTCACATGGCATGATGTGAATGAGGCATCCCATGGGAAATGATCTAACACCCTGACTTATCCTCTCTTGGAGACATTAGGCACAATGCTCCCTAAGAAGAAGGCCTTACATGAACAAAGAAAAATACCCTTTAACAATTTTTTTACATTTCAAAAGCATTTACAAAAAGCATTACATTGTGGCACCTTATTAAAGTTATCAAGAGCTATAACTTTGGTATGGTTGATCGGGAAGCCCAATCAGAGGCATGACTTTCCCCATAGCTAGTTGCATGTGTGTGAGTGAATAGCAGCCATGAGTGTATGTTTCTCACATTTTAGGACTTCTCACCCAGCAGACAACCAAGAGTTTTGTCGCGTTATCTAGTGAGTATGTATTACTAGACAAACAACCTAAATCTAATCCACATCATGTTGGACACACGATCAAAGCTTAATCCACCTTTTTATTTTCATTCTTCTCTTCTAGTTATTACCATTGCATGATCATTTATCTTGTTTTGCTGCAAATCATTCACCTTGTTTGTGTTCTTTTGTGTTTATATGTCAGTTTGAGTTAGGATCTTATATCCTAGGGGCTTGAACACCTCCTTCATCTTTGTTATCCTAGACCATCCACATTGGTATGATTGGACCCCTCACAAATGTCTACTTTAGTGTGAGTTTGAAGCAAGTTCATCCTCTCACTAAAGTGGGGGCTAAATGCAGCGTAGAAAAAAGTATCCCTTGCTTGGTTCAAGAATAATCAATGATAAATTGGACCTAATGTTGCCATGATTTAATGTTGTGAGGTGTTTTATCGATCCACCTTAGGTCTTGGTCCCTTGAAAACTAAATAAAATGCATTTATTGATGTCTTGTAAAGGTGTTATAAATGACTTTCACACTTTTCTAGACTTTTATTAAGTATTTAAGTCTAATGGACCTATTTTCCCCTTAATTCAATATTGTAAAATGTATTCAATTGTATTCTCACATTAATCTATAAGGCTTGTAAATTAAACCTAATTTTAATCTAGTGTTTTAATGTGTTTTACAAATTCACATTGGCTATTGTGCCTTTCTAGGCCATGTGGACCTCATTTTAATGTTGTAAAGTGTATTTAATCACACTCTCACATTGAAATTTGCATCCCTATCCCTAATCACACTTTATATCATCATTAATATGCCCCTATGACCCCATATGGTGCAACCTGAGGCTTTTTTTATCAAAGACCTCACAAAATCAACATATAAACCTAGTTTCTTCACTCCCTGACATCCCAGCCGACAAAATAGCCCCTTGTGGGACCCGTTCACCACTTTGGGTGAACGAGTCCCATCTAGGTAGGACCCATTCACCCAGGATGGTGAAGGAGTCCTATTTTGGCTGGCCCATTTAAAATATGCTTGATTTCTATTTTGCCACGCAAACACACATTTTTCAAAAACCAACATCATTTAAGAACTTTCAAAAACAACTTTGTGTCTATTAGTCTGTATAGCCATATGTCTATATTTAAATATTTATTAGATGAATACAAATTGTTTTACAAATTGTATAAAATATTATAAATTTTAGCAAGTGCACTCCACTTTATAAAACCCTAATTTTTCTTGCTCAAACCTCAAAAATGGCCCAAATAGGACTCATTCACCATCCTGGGTGAATGGGTCCTACCTGGATGGGACTAATTCACCCAAAGTGGTGAATGGATCCCACAAGGGGCTATTTTTCCAGCTGGGATGTCAGGGAGTGAAGAAACTAGGTTTATATGTTGATTTTGTGAGGCCTTCGATAAAAAAAGCCTCAAGTTGCACAATATGGGGTCATAGGGGCCTATTAATGATGATAGAAAGTGTGATTACGGCTAGGGACATAAATTTCAATGTGAAATTATGATTAAATACACTTTACAACATTAAAATGAGGTCCACATAGCCTAGAAAGGAACAACATCCAATGTGAATGTGTAAGAAACATTACAACACTAGATTAAAACTAGGTTTAGTTTACAAGCCTTCTATATTAATGTGAGAATGTAATTAAATAAATTTTAAAATATTGAATTTAGGGAGAAATAGGTCCATTAGACTTAAATGCTTAATAAAAGTCTAGAAAACTGTGAAAGTCATTTACAACACTTTATAACACCTTTGCAAGAAATGCATTTTATTTAGTTTGCAAGGGTCCAAGACCTAATGTGGATGTGTAAAACACCTTACAACACTATACCAATGCAACATTAGGTCCAATTTTTCAATAATTATTCCCATATCAAGCAAGAAATACTTTTTTCTATGCTACACATAGATTCAACCGACTATGTAAAGAGGGCCATCAAGTGCATGTTTAAGTATATTTTGTGAGGAGAAAGCAATCTCAAGAGGATTTTTAGTTTGAATCTTACAGTGTTGTGTTTTGACCAATGCAACCAAACCATCTATAGGATTTTGTTCTTGTTGATAATTATTCATAGAACTTTGTTAAATTGTATCTATGTTCTCATCATCCATGTCAACATTCATCACATTAGTCTTTTTAGTTTCACTACCTTTGAAAAATGAAATATTATGTTTGGCATAGGGTTGGTAAATATTTGCAAGTTTTGGTTAGGAGGGTCCACAGACTTATTTCCTTGATCACTAACACCTCCAATGGAAAGACATCCAGAATCAATGAGGTCTTGCACAAGATGTTTAAGACACTTACAATGTTCTGTATCATGTCCATTTTCTTGGTAATAATGGTAATAAGCATTTGATCTAAAGTTTGGAGGTAGAGGATTATTAAGATCGGGTGTTTTAATGGTAGGAAAGGCAATCATTTTTTATTAGAAAATTTTGTACATTGTGTTATGAAGGGTATTGGGTGGGGGGGTGAATTGTCTTTTTCAATACCCATAGCTAAAGTGTATTGTTTCTTTCACAACAACTATTTGATTTGTTTGTTGAGGGTGATTAAGTTGAAGGAAGACTTTATTCTATTTTCCAAAAGGTTGGTAATTGCTTTCATTTGTGGACTCAAAATTCTTAGTTCGGTGAGAAGAGGACTTTGCATCACTACTAATAACCAAATTTTGTAAATCACGGAGGGCAGTACACAAGTGCGTGAAGAATGGGAATTTCATCATGGTAAGCTTATCTTGTATCTTTCTTTGAAAATTTTCTATGAACATCTTTTGAAGGTGAGAATAGAGGACCTTGACATCAATTTGGGAATAAAGCAATTGGTAGCATGAGATAAAGTTAGTTATCTTTTCTTCTTCTTTTTGCTTGCATCTCATCAAATCGGCCAAGGTCATTTTAAGAGTCATATGCACTTGAAAATGATTGAAAAATGCCTCAACAAGTTCATTGAATGAATGAATTGAGTTGTTTGGTAAAGAAGAATACCATTTCAAGGTAGTATCCTTTACAGATCTAGGAAAAATTTTAGCCAAGAGTTTATCATCAAGGACAAATTCCAAAAGGAAATATAGGCATTAACATGGTTAGAAGGATCTCCCTTTCCTCCATATTTCTTGAATCTAGGCACCTCTACACCTTGTGGAATTGGTGTTTGTAATATCTCCAAGGACAATGGGTTGCTATTGAAATAATATGTAGGTGGGCCATTTTGATTTTGATTGATGGTGGAATTTTTTTTTGAAGGGATGAAATGGTTTGTAAGAGTTAATTTCTAAGAGGTTCAATATTGCTTGTGTTATGAGATGGAGGTCAAAATGGTGGAAGTGTGTATGTGTTCAAAGGACAAGTGAATGTAATGCTTATAGGTGGTAAATTTGTAGGGGATATGATGTGTGATGCCACAAAGGTACTAGGGATGCTAGCGGAAATACCCAAGGAAGAAATCACATTACTAGTCAATTGGATTGTTGTTGTTACTTGAGGGTTGGTATAGGTAGGAATAGAGGCAATTGTTGAGGGAGGAGGAATTCAAATTCCTCCTTGGCTTGTGGCATTGCTTGTAGGTAAAGGAAATCTAGTAGTTGAGGTGAGGTATTTTCCAAATATTTGAACTATTTTTTTCATAAGGTCAAGTTCATCTTGAATTTCAAGCATGTGATGAATGTTATCTATAGTAGGGGTGGTAGTAGTTAAAATTTTATCATTTTGCACGTGATGTTGTAGGTTTCCTAAATCTTCATGAACTTTAATTATATTTTCTTGTGGGACACTATCAATCCTTCTTTCAGCATACATCGCACTACTTGAAGGAAACAATTTACTAAGGGTATGGTCCATACCTAGTGTACTAGTGTCAATACTAGGAGTGAAAGAGCTAGACAACCCAAGATCTACAACAATTGTGCTACCATGGGATGACATGAGTCTTAAACTTTGTCTCACTACAGTATTAGCAATAGGACACCAAATACTCATGCAAGGGATACTAGATGCAAGATGAATGCAAATGCAATCTAGGGTATGTGCAAGATCATCATGGAAAAAATAGGCCTTTAAGTGGCAAAAAAATTTAGAAAAAATAGAGTTAGACAACTTGACCTAAAAATTTAAATAAGTTATCTATATTATTTCAAAAATATGTAACAATAGAATCTGTATAAAATTGAATGTAGTTTCTGAACTACTAGGTTTGTTTAAAAAAGAAAAAATATATTTGGTGAAAATTTAAAATTTCAATGCAGTGGTACTTAAATTTCAGGGAAAAAATAAGAAGTAGGTGTTTGTTTGACCACCCTAACCACAATAAAATGATAATAATTTTTTATAATATTTTAGATATAAGTAGAGGACTCATTCCCTGATGTGATGCATATTTGTTTACAATTTTTTTCCAAGTAAATAATTAATTATGATTTTTTTATTACAAATTTTTAAAAAATATAAAAACTTGTATGTCTAACCACCTTAACTTGGTCAAAACTTGAATGATGTAGATGTTGACTCTTTCTTGGATAGGATAGATATTGAATGAAATACTAGCTTGAATCATGAAACCCTATGTCACAATTGCTAGCTCAAAAAACAAACATGATGCATGAAGACTTTGACATGATGCTTGATGCTATAATAATGCTCTAAAATGCTTGATACTCTACTCTTGAAGACTCTTGAATTCTCTTGTAAACACTTGAATTATCTTGTGAAGTGAAACTTGCTATTATGAATTCTCTCACAAAATTCTTAGGTGAAAATGAGTGAAAGAACCTTGTATTTAAATGTAATTATGCAAGAATACCCAAAATTACAACACTACAAGCCAACATCAGATCTAGGATGGTAAAATCCTGCCAAGAATTTCAATTAATTTTAATTTTGGGCCACATGGGACTCATATTCCCAAGGTGGCATGTAAGTCCCATTAGGCATAATTTATGGGACCAAATTCAAAAATGCTTAGAAAGGTGCAAAATCCAGATTGGGACCTAAAAACCTAGGTGGGACTCATATGCTCAAGGTGGTGTATGAGTCCCAAATCGCTATATTTAGGCCACACAACATGAAAACACCTGAATTATGATTGGATATTGATTTGTGTCAAGATTATCCTTGAAAAGATGCATTAATTGAGGCTTGTGAATGCAAAATAAAGCCAATTAAAGCATAAATATTAAGTTCATTTAATTCACAAGGGTCGTAGACCTAATGTGAGTGTGTTAAACACATTACAATACTAAGCCTAGGTACCATTAAGCTAAATTTTATGAGGAGGGCCCAAACAAGTGTGAAAATGTCACCGACAACATTTTTCGATACTACACAAAGATATTGCAATAAGGAGAAAAATAAAATTAATATTGATTTTGATGATGATTCTAACAAGTGTTGTCAAAATGATGCAATAGATATTTTTTTAATGATCTTGACAACATATGCATCTAAGCATGTGTGGTTGATATACTATCAATATTCCTTCAACAATTCCACATATCAAAGGTGGCTTTGAATATATAAATATATGATTGTGGGAAGGTGCACCTCAATGACAATTCTCACTTGTGAATAGTTGGTCATAGAGTTGTCATAAAATTTATAAATGATAGAGTCATGGAGATCAATTGAATTCAACATGTTCTAGGTTTAACATGGAACCTACTATCAATTAGAAAACTTAATTACCTGGGCGCAAGATGGTGCAAGGAGCTATAGTACTAACCAAGGGTGCTTGTGATAGAATTTTGTTTTAGGTAGATGTAATTGTTATTTACCATTATAATTGCTTTATTCATATAATAAAAATATCTACACAATGTACACCTTCATTAGAAAAATTAATAGTCAAAAGGATGTTTTATCTACTTGTAATAATTACTCTGTTTGATTACCTAGTTATTATCTTACATTAAATGCAAATTTACCCTTGAATAAGACAATGTTTTCCTTATAGGTGGGAACTATTTATGGAATCTAAAAATTTATCTTATTGAGTTGAATGATTGTACCATTGAATTTTATTTTTGTAAATAATATAAATATGGTGAATAGAAACATATAAAATTTTACTCTACTTCTCATGAATCTTCTAGGCCATTTTTACTCTAGTTTCCAACAAATTTTCTCAAAAGTGCTTGGAAACCAAGCACAAAAAGAACATTCTCATTATGTGTAGCACTTCCTCATTATAACCAAACCAACTACAACATCGTAACTCAACCATACACATGCTTATCAAAGCAATACTAGAGGTTGACACCAGTGATACTACTAATGACAACATAATGCAACTAATCAAAGTATCACAAAGGTTGACATCAATGAAAAATCATTGTATAGATCTATTGACATCAATGACAACACAAACTGCACATACTTGAATACCTCTTTCTACTTGAAATACCAACATAGCAAGTATTTTGAAATTTTAAGTGGGGGGAATACATTGGAATTATTCTAACATTGACATTGGCATTATTACATTGGTATTATCTCATTTTGGCATGAATATATTGAAATTTTTTCTTCACTTTTTCTCATAGAGGTTGGACTCAGTGTAGTGTTGGCATATCATTGATCATTTTGTGGAACCTTATCAAAGTTACCAGGAAGTATAACTTTTGGTATGGCTAGCAATGGGAGACCTGTAGACCTGGTGTGACTTTTCCATCTTCCACCGCTTTGTTATGAGTTCACACCTTATATACCTAGTGTGTATTTGTGATTTTCCCTTTAGGGCTCACCTAGTGTATACCAGACTGTACTAGCCCTTGGCAATGCATTTCATGGCCACCTAGCATAACACAACTTGTTGATTAATGGAGCCATGTGTTTCATATGTGATTAAATTACACCCCTGTGAGCATATTTCATCACCACCTAGCATAATACATATTGCTCACTAATCGATCCATGTGATTCATAAATTATTTTACATCCTTGTCTGCTTATTTGATGGATGTGTCATAATGCAACTTTCTAGTCCATCCCTTTTACATTAGCTTTAACATTATATGATCTTGTATCTTGTCTTGTTGCATGTCTCTTACACATCTTGTGTGTCCCTTTATCCTTATGTTGGTTTTTCATGGGATCTTTGATCCTAGAGCTTGATCATCTTCCTTGATCTTTGTTATGCTATCTTTCTAACATTTGTACACTTGGACCTCTCTTAATGCATATTTGTCTACTTTAGTGATTTTGAGCATAAGTTCATACTCTCACTAAAGTGGGGGATAAATGTAGTGTAAGAAATTGTAAACCCTTTACAATTTCACATTGTGCTTGGGTCCCTTAATTTATTAGACTTGATTAAGCTTTTAATTTTCTAAATTATGCATTCCAAATCCTTATTATTCTCATTTTCTAAAAGGGAAACAACCATTTAATTAATTCTATTAGTATTTTAATCACATTGGAGAATGAGTGTCTTTGAATTTTAGGCCAAGACCCATTCGCCCTAGGGATAATTGGTCCCCTTTAAGTCTTAAGACCCATATTTAAATATTATTTTTGTGTTATTTTAATGATTCCAATTCTATATGCAATTGTCAGCTTTTGGAATCTAATTTTTGGGAAATTAGACAAGCACCAATAAATACATAGTCCTTTTATTAATTGAAATAGAACACACTTTTTGGAGACTTAATACGAGGAAATATTATTGTCAAGAGCATTGAAGAGTAGATTTATTAGTTATTTTCCATAGCAATCAAGACCATATCATAATGTTCAAGCTTATGTGTGTTCATGTCATCTTGTGAAGGCTAATATGCATTATTGATCCTAAAGCATCCAAGAGTTTTCAAATCCTAATCCATCAAGAAAAGAAAGATCAAATTCCTTGGAGTGATGTGTTTGTCTTCAGTCCTCTAAGGGAAGCCATTGAAGGTTTGGTGAGTTGTAGCAAGCAAGTGTTCATTCATAACTTCCTTCTCCATTGTCATTATCTTTCTATCAAGGTTTAATTAACAAACATGGGGTTTGACTAAGGAAAACCATTATTCAAAAACAATAATTTTTCCCCCTATGTATGTGTAGATTATAGCTTGATGATGGATTGAAGATCTTGAAGATAAATTTTACATTCTTGCATTAATTTGTCATCATTATTTTTATTTTATTTTTTTGAAAATTTCCATCAGTGAGGATGGATCTCTTTCCATTAATTCCTATAAAAAGATGCATTGCATCCACAAAAAAACATAGCAAAAACCAATTGATATCTGGGGGAAGATCCCAACAATAGCAAGCATCACACCTAGCATAACAATAAAAAAAGAGAAGCCCATTACACCTTGGTGTACAACGGTTCTACCAAAAATATTATACCAACTCCTAATTCTGCCATACGGGAGACAAATGACCTTATAGTGGCATGTCTACAGCTATCACATTCAAGAATTATGGCCACCTACACAAATCATCTGAAAATATTTTTTCCTCAGCCTACTCAACACCATATTTTGACAGAAGATCCGATGCTTTATTCACCTCCCTAAAAACATGTGACAACTTATAATTTTGGAGTCTTATCAAAGTTGCATTTTTCATGGTAATTCATTGTTATAGTTTCCAACTTGTAGCCCATCCTAAACCAACCACCCTTATCACAATTTGAGAATCGCCTTCAATATCCATGTTGTGCCAACCCTTCAATAAGAAATAAATCACTCCTTCACATAGAGCTATGCATTCTGCAATATTGTTAGTCACCTCTTGAATCTTGACTGAAGCCACCCCTACCATTTGCCTATTTTCCTTTCGCACCACAAAACCCACCCTCGATGGCCCCGGATTTCCCTTCGAGGCCCCGTCAAAGTTCAACTTCAGTCTCCCACGTGGCGGGAGCATCCACTTAGCCTGTGCTCTAGACCCTTTATTTTTTAGGAGATTCCCACTTGAAGGCTATAGCATATGCAAATTGTCTACCATCCTCTTGTCCCACGATGAGAAGTATTTATAAGTGTCAAACTTTAACCTCCCATTCAAATGTTTGCTTTTAACCAATTCAATTTTGAAAAGAATGATCCCTAAGTTTCCCTGTTTATCTTTGAAAATCTTGGCATTACACTCCCGCCAAAGCTTCCATACAATCATCATCAGGACTTCATTCCACAAACCCCCAAGCGCTACCCCTTTTAGAATTTGTAGCCATGATTCAAAGAGTAGCTTCAAATTGTTTGGAAGCAACCCCCTCCAACCCAGTTTTGCATAGAACACACCGATGAGGCCCAAAGATACCAATCCTTTCCAGCCTATCACCAGTCAAGATCCATCCATGTAAGGCTACCAAGGAAAAATCCCCCACCTTCGGGAGCATGTTTTTACCCCAACAAAGCCACTTTGGCCACTCATCAACATCCCTTCATGCTTGAGGAGCTTGTAGCCCAACCTCACCATATAATCACCTGTTCTGGAGGTGCACCAAATTATTGAATCCGACCTTTCAGAGATGATATAATTTTTCACCTTGACAGTTCCTTTTTCACCGCTATCTTTGTATTATGATGGATAAAATTAAAATATTTCCAAGACCAACACCACCTTTCGTTCTCCTATCTTACCTCCATGTAATTTCTTAATTCTACACTGTAGATAGCTTTAGAGGGGTCCACCACTTCTTCAAGACCCGAAAGATCACACGAAGAAGGGTAGGCATTCCATGACTCATCCCAAAATGAACCTGTTCTCCCATCCCCAATACACAATGAGAGATGACTGTAAATAACTTCTCTCGAGTTAAGAATGAAATTCCACACTGCAAAACCATCTTGAGGATTGACCAACATTAGGATCCTCTCTGATTCTTGGGAATCTAAATATTTTTCTTTAAGGATCTTCCTCCACAAATCTTCTGGATTTTTGAAGATGCGCCAAGATAACTTTTCCCCTAGCACCCTATTTTGGAGTTTCATATCCTTTACTTTGGCAACCCCATGGAGCTTCAATTTCACCACTGTCTCCCATGAGAGGAAGGGTAGCCATTTCTTCTCCTTCGATCCCTCCCATAGAAGTTTCCTCTAAATACCCGACAGATGCCTTAATGCTTTATTTGAAGCTTTGAGGCAAGTGAAATTATATATTGGTATGGCGGCAAGAACGGATTTTATCATTACATGCATCCTTGTGAAGGTGAGCCATCTACTACCCCAGGATTCCACCCTTGAGCTACATGTGTTGACCATATCCTCCCAAGTGCTAAATTTTGGATTCCCCGTAATCAACAGAACCCCCAAAAATTTAGCAGGCAGTTGCTCGGTATTAAAGTTTATCTCAATCTCCTCTTCCTCCATTCTTCTATAAGTTCTCACCTCCATCATGCCTTTCACCTCCACCATCATACTATTATAAATCTCCACCACCACAATTCTCATCTCCTCCTCCTCCTACTTACTACTACAAGTTCCCACCTTCACCATCTCCTTCACCTCCACCAAATTATTATAAATCTCCACATCCACCATCTCCATCTCCTCCTCCTTCATACTACTAAAAGTCTCCACCACCTTCATGTTACTATATGTCCCAATAACCACCTACTCCACTATACTACTTTGAAACAAAGATTTTGGCACCCAATGGCTTTCTTACACTTCTAGGATTTTTTTTCACCTAAAAGGAGAAAGATGGTCAAAATGGGCAATGTCTACACTCACGATTAATGCCATATAAATGATTTTTCTAACTAAGTTGATCTAAATGCAGAAAACTAAAGAAAGCCATTGATTATTAATGCAAAACTATTGAAATGCAAGTTATTTGAAAACACATTGTGATATGCAAAAAACACCTAGAAATGAAAGTAACTTGTAACAAAAATTGATGAAACTGAAAGAGTGCACTTGAGAACTTGCTAGAGACTCGAAATGATTTCTGAAATGTTGTTGATACTAAAAATTTGGCCTACTAAGACTCATTCGGCATTCTGGGTGAATTAGTCACAAATTTGGGAAACTATTCTAGAGTCCGTTTCGAACAAATGGGTATCCAAAACTACAAAAAAACACTTTTTAGGCCTAGTCAACAAGGAGATGTCTTCAATAACTTTTCAACTTTATTTTTAATGATCTCCAAGTCTTCAAGATACCTAAATTTCCAAACACACAAGGAGAAAAGAAGAAAATATTGTTTGTTAGAGCATGGGGGTTTGCCTTAGTCAAACCCCTTTCAGGTAATTAAACCAAAATAGAGAAATAATGTAATGAAGCATGAGACAATGGAGTTAGACACTTTCCATGATGATTGATTTTTAATTTCTACATCAATGAATGAAGATTCTGCCCTTAAATGTCTAAAAAATGCTATCTTGATGACTTCAAATATTAAAACCATGGCTTGCTTAACTTCAAATGGAAGATTAATGATGAATAAGATGAATCAGTTAAGATGATGATGAATTAGGATTTAGAGGCTTGCATTTATAGGCAATCCTCCTAATTTTCCTGTTAATTTAATCCCTAAAGCGGACATGGAGAAAAATTAAACTTAAAACCTATTTTTCATAACTTAAACCCTAAAAATGGCTCAAATGGGACTCATTCACCATTAAGGGTGAAAGGGTCCCACTTGGATGGGACTCATTCTCCTCTAATGGTGAATGGGCCCCATATGGACCATTCTGCTAGCTTGAATGCCGGGAAGTAAGGAAATCAAGTTTATATGGTGACTTTGTCAGTTATTTCATCAAATTATGCCTTGAGATGCACAATATGGGGCCATAGGGGCCTGTTAATGATGATGTAAAGGGTAATTAGGAATAGGGACACAAATTTCAATGTGAAAGTGTGATTAAATACATTTTACAACATTAAAATGAGCTCCACATAGCCTAGAAAGGAAAATCATCCAATGTGAATGTGCAAAACACATTACAACACTAGATTAAGATTAAATTTGATTTATAAGTCTTCTAGATTAATGTGATAATGCAGTTAAATATATTTTATAACATAGAATTAGGGAAAGATTGATCCATTAAGTCCTAGAGAGGCATGAAAATCTTTTACAACACCTTTACAAGACATTGTTAAATCCATTTTATTCGGTTTGAAAGGGTTCAAGACCTAATGTCACAACACTAAATCAAGGCCTCATTATGTTCAATTTGTCACCAATTATTCCAAAATCAAGCAAATAAAAAGGAATAATTTTTCTGTGTCCACACTATTATAAAAATCTTCACCAGTGCCATCTCCATCTTGTACTCCTCTATACTACTACTAGTCTCCTCCATGACCATCCTCTTCTTCACCACCCCATACTAGTATAAGTCCACCCCACCACCTTCCCCATTTCCTCTTCTTGCATTCAATCTCCTCCGCCACCATCCGCCTCCCCACCACAACTATACAACATGTCCCCACCTCAACAATCTCTCTCCCTCCATACTACTACAAATCTCCACCACAACCTCCCCTATACCAATATAAATATCCACTACCTCCATCTCTATCATCTCCTCCCCCATATCTTTCTTCTCCTCCTCCAAACAACTACATGTCCCATCCACTACCATCCCTTCACGTCCACCTCCATACTATTATAAATTCCCACCACCTCCATCTCAATCTCATCCATCCCCATATTACTATAAGTCTCCCACTCCATCCATACAACTAGAAGTCCCATCCACTACCATCCCCTTCACCTCCACTTCCATAGTATTATAAATCCCTATCACCTCCATCTTAATCTCCTCCACCCCCATGTTACTATAAGTCTCCCAATCCACCATTTCCATCTCCTCCTCCACCATATTATTACAAATACCTTCCTTCCTCATACTACTAAAACTCCCCTCTGTCAACATCCCCATCATTGCCACCATCATAACCTCCACCAACTAAATATATATTAATTGATTCCTTCCAATAGTAAATACTAGGAGTTAAAATTCTAATGTAGCCCATTTTCTTTTAGCAATTATTTTGAAGTTGAAAATTGTATTCTATACATCAAAAAATAGTGATCTATTAAAATAATGAAAAAGAACATATTTATCTTAGAATGATAAGAATAGTTGGTTTTATTTTATTTGGATACTTTCCTACATTCCCCTAACTTAAATTTATTGTGTGAAGATCATTTTTAAGTCTTGCATACTAAAGGGATGAATACTTACAAGAGTTTTGTGATTTCCTAGTGAACCATAGATTTTTGTGGTTTAGGGTGCTATGAATCTCTTGCTCAATTAGGGTTTTTCACCTAAAGGAGAGAGATAGACCCCACAAAAATCTACGTGGTTCACTCAAACTAATACAAGTACAATGAAATTATGTCTAAATGAAAAAAAATGATGAAATGGATTGATTATTTATGCAAAACCTAAGAAATATGAAGTGTTTCAAAATACAGTGTGATATGAAAACATGAACTATAAACATGCACAAATGAAAAAAAAAAATTAATGAAACTGAATGGAGTTCACCTAGAAGTAGAATGATAATGCTAGAAGGTTCTGGAATATTTTAGAAATTATTGTTGATGACCACTAGGACTCATTCGCCACTGATGGCGAATCAGTCTAGGTTCTAGTACATTCTACTGAAACAGGTTTCAAGATGCTGAGAACTAAAAACCTTAGAAAACACTTTTTCTAGCCTGGCAGTGGGACTCATTTGCCACTGATGGAAAATCAGTCCACCTACAAAAATCCAAAAAATTTTGAAGTCAACTTTGTGGGTCCAGATCTGTACTTGTCTTCTTGTCAGGTTGACAGAATTGAAATTACAGAAAAATGGGCTGAAAGATGTCTCCAAGCTTGAATTAGGCCTTTGTTGACTTGAATATCTTTGATGACTTGTTGGCCACTTTTCAACACCTATCTCTTTTACAAAACTACCTACAAGACCTACAAACACACATGCAAAGAGGGGGAAAATGGTTAAGGGTTAGAGTATAGGGGTTTTCCTTGGTCAAATTTGGTAATCAAACCCTTGATAAAGAAATGAACTGAGAAAGGAATGATGAACAAATAACATGAAAGTGTCATAAACTCACCAAACCCTTGTTGTTAAAGTTTGAAGATATGTCAATGGTTGCTCCAAGATGCTTGATAATTGTTTGATTGAATGGTGCTATGATGCTCAAATGGATGCAAGAATGAATACTTGAATGAATAGGTGAATGGGGGTTAAAATGGATAGAAAAATACTTATTTATACAAAATAAAGCCCTAATTTCCCAAAAATACATCACAGACTGACCTAAGATCTTAATGAACAAAAACCCAAAAGAAATTTGAATTTATTTTGAATTTTATGCCAAGAGGGACTCATTCGCCACCCATGATGAATGGGTCCCACTCAAGGCATGTAAGTGGGTGTCAGGGATTAAGTTGCATTTAATGATGTTTGTCTAGTTTTTATTAAAAAACACACTTAATTAAGCCTTGTAAATGCATAAAGGGGCCAAATAAAGCATAAGAAAGGTGTAATTAGTGATGACAAGTCTAGAAAAGAATGAAATTTTATTAAAATACTTTACAAAACTTTAGAATAAGACTTGGTAATTGATAAAAAGGGGATATTTAGATTAATTATAAGAAGAGTCTAGAAAAGTGTAGAAATGTGTTACAACACTTCACAACACCTTCACAAGACATCATAACATCTTAATAATTTGAATATTCAAGACCTAATGTGAATGTATAAGTCACATTACAATATTAAATCTAAACAAAATAAGCCAAGAATCATAGGAAAAAGACCTAAATGACCATGAAAATGTCCAAAGATCCATTTTTCTAAGGTACGCCTAAGACTAATTTAATGAAAATATTCATTCATTATCACAATCAAGAAAGTTACTAAATACCCATTTAGTGAACTTGGAGACTATAATGGTAATATATATTGATATGCATTAAAGGTTATCCTTTGGAATCATTGTTGTAATTTAAATAGATGAATAATCTAGTTGGTATAAGGAACATGGACATGTACATTTCTATCTTAATTTGATGGTTTTTTTTAATGGGATATCTACATTATGTATAGAAAAGATTTTTATCTTAATTCTACTATGTAAGCTTTATTTTCATCCCACTTCTTCTATTGTTGCATTAATTTTATCTCTATTTTACTATGTAAGTTTTCAAATCTACAAAACATTTTACATGGACTAATTAGGACTCAAATCTAGGACTATGTATTAGCTACTATGGTTTGCTACAACTAATCTACTATCCCACTTGTGACTATTCCATCTACAATCTAGGTGGGGCTCATTCTCCAATGCCCCATAGAGTTGCATTGTAAATGATCAATGCCCCTAGTTTTACTCTATCTCTAATACCATATTTAATATTTTGCATGGTTCAAATAGGAGTTGAACTTAATAGCACCCATTTACTACTAAGTGATTGGGCTAGTTGTGACTAGTCCATCTATGGTTCATATGTGTCTCATTTTCCAGCATTCTCTAGAAAGAATATAAATATCATTTGTGTGTAAAATAATAAACATAAATGAAACACTTTTGTACTAAGGTAAAAATCAACACCAAAATAGATATACATCTAATATAATTTAACTAATGAAAATATTCCAACATAATACTATAACTCTTTACTCTTCTTAAAAAATAGATAAATTGAGACTATTACATATAGATTTTATCCTTCACTCTTCCACTTTCTACAATTTTTTTCATTAAATATATGTGAAAATATTAAAAATAATAGACAAAACTTGGACTATTCGCCAAGCTAAATAAAGGTAGACACAAATTAATAAATATGATGTTATATTTGAAAGAGAGGAGACAAACAATCATTAAGGGAATATTATTAAAATTGTGAGATGACAAAAAATACAGTTATAGTTTAAGTGCAACTAGGAAGGATTAGATATTCTAATAACCCCTTAATCTTTAATACCAATGTCTTCATAGATAAATATGTTAGTGATTCCCAAATTATCTCTAGGATGCTCAAAACTATTATTTTATAATGTGTTGACATTTCATTATGTTTTTTTGAAGATATCAACATGCTAATATTCAAATATATAAAAAAAATAAAAAATTATGCATTACTCACTAGCTCCCAAATGTAGCGATATCATGTATCAATATATTTTGTACTATTGTGAAAAATATGATTATTTCATAATGTTTATACAAAAATTTATCACAAAAGAAATTTTTTGCTTCCTACTATTCATTCTTATATTCTAACATTGTTATTTCCATTCACACTACTTGGAATATTACAAATGTTGCTGCTACATTTTTTTATTTTTTTGATGAAAGATTGATAGTGGGATGCGTATTGGAACATCAATAAATTTCATGTAGTTCAAAATAAAAATTTAATTAGATGTGCTCTTTCTATCACTAATGGTTTGTACACAATCATGATACTTGTGTAGCTAATCAACCATGTAACAAATTAACCTACAATTAATTGGTTTTTTATATAAAATTTCACAATCTTCTATTCCAATAACATATCTCATTAGTATTTCCCCATATTTTCAATGAACATCCTTTGGTGACTCTATGAAAATTGGAGCATCTTTGAGTCCATGGAAGACTTTCCAAAATCTAATACCAATTTGTTAGAATAAAAGGAAATACTAGTGTATATATGAAATAATAAATAAAAAAGAAATACTATGATAGTAAGGTAATGAATCACACACCAAAGAAGATTTACACATAAAAAAGTTTTATGAATAAAAATGTTGTAGCTAAAAATGTTCTCAATTATTCTCACTTTCAGAAAAAATAGCTTATTGCATATTTAAAGTTTTCATTCATTCTTCAATTTCTACATAATTACTAGAATAAATATTAAAATATTATAGATCTTGAAGACAACTTGGCTTCTTCAACAAGATAAATAAATGTATATATCAATTTCATAAATATGTTACCCTTCTATGAAAAGAATGTACAAATATAATTTAAATGGAAATGGGTAGGATTAGATAGCCTAGCAAAATACAAATTATAGAAAGAAATGTGTATTTTTGAGATAGGTTTGCAGACAAGGGAGTATTTTCACTAGTACAATGAGTCGTTGCATAGATAATGAAAATCTATATATACATCACAATCAACTAATCATCATATTTTTTAGGAATGTTTCTGTATTTTAGATTAATAGGATTGAAAACGCTGACAGAATTTGCTCTGATAAAAGCAGAATCATGTTATATCTGATATCTGCAATAGTGCTTTCTGTAGGTAATAAGGGGAAAGCCATGGCCAATACTTCTCTCTCATCTCGGAGGAAAATCCGATTGTTGTTTGTTCCCTGAGTTGAAGGAAGGACCATTGGTTAACCAATTAGTTTATTACATCCCTCTTCGCAGAGATGATAAAGATTATTGTGTTCATTATTCATATTTTATTAATGTTTTCCGTCTTCATGTAGAAATATGGAGGGATATCTTCAGTATCAAAATGTTTCTTGGATATTTTATTGTGCTTAATTACGTCAGTTGTTCACTATATCCGGGGGAATTGAGCCTTGATTACTCAATCAATAGAGTTTGTTGCATTCAAAAAGAGAAGGGTTATAAAATATTATTGGTCTCATGGACACGAGCCAAATAACAGTTGTAGCATGTTGTTCTTACAGCGACAATGTGTATTCCTTTCAGTATAAAGAAATGAGATCCTTGATATTAGACCAAATATATGGATTGGCTGTTTGGAAACAAATATATGTATAGATTTCTAGAAATAAAATTAATCATGAACATATCAAATACTTTAATTTTACTTTTTGAACTTAAATAAATCATTGACATCAGAAAGATGAGGTAAATATAAGTCAATTAAATATTTTCATACGTACATAAAAAAATACATCATGTTACATCACAAATTTAATATAGAACATCATTTTATTATTTAAATAGAATCTCAATCTTTCATATATCAAGACAAATTAAGGTTTTACGAGTGTCCACTTATAAAATTTGGCATCCATACATATAACATTTTTATGATATTTATCAAGGTATTTCTTTAATAACTATCACTAGACTAGACTTTATCCCTCATTTCTAGATATGAATATAAAAAGGGGAGAGGTGTTAGAATATGTCAAAAGAAATGAAAATATACATTCAGTTTCAAATAGACACTCAAATATTTATTTAAGAATCAAAGTAACATGATAAATATAGCTTTCAAGAATGATGGGCTAGTAAAAAAAATTGGAAGACAATAAGATGACTCAATGTAAATTACATGAACCAAAAGTTCACAATCTCATGAATGAATACATGCTAAAGGATTGGATATAGTTGAGAAATGTGTCTCAACCTTTAATCCTAATGTTCTAATTTATTAATTATTTGTATTTATTTATTGTGTTGGCCTCATATTTAGAAATAGGACATGCCACTATGTGCGAGGCATTATTTGCCACATGTTGGCTACTTTGGAAAGTATGCACAAAGTTGTAAGATCATCTAATTTCATTATGATATTTAAAATCATCTTATTGCATTATAAGATGAGAGTTAGCTATGATAGATTATATCACACGTAAGAGAAATATTATAGGGGATTTAAGTAATAGAATCTTGATCAAAATTCTATGGTGCATGCCATGGAGCATCTAAGAATAGAAAACATGACAAAATGGGCTGCCCAAGCTAGGCGATAAAATATAATAGAGTTAGATAGTTATGATAGATGTAAGGAATATTTAAATATATTCTAAATAATAAGAGCAAGTTAAAATTTCCACAAATTTAAGCACCACTTTTTGGCTCATGGATTTGATACATTATTTTATAAAACTTTTGTGATTTCTTGCTTCCTCATCTTCTATCAATGAAGTGCTTAGGTTGATTTTTTGATGGTACAATTGAAAGGACCATTGCTCTATTAAATTGCTCCAAAACATGCATATTATTGATACTCTTTGTAATGATGGAAAATATATCCCTCTACATTTCACACTTGTTTGGGCCATCCTTGTTAAATTAAGCTTAATGTTGCCTTGATTTAGTGTTGTAATGTGTTCAACACATTCACATTAGGTCTTGGGCCCTTGTAAAATAAGTGGACCTAGTTGTACCTTATTTAAAGTGTTGTAAAGTCTACCTTTACACTTTCACATTAATCTATGGTTTTATTAATAAATTAGGATTCTTTATGCCTTATTTGGCCTTATTTTTCATCCACAAGCCTTAATTAATGCATCTTTCTGAGGATAATCCTAACATTTACCAACACCTAACCATAATTCATGTGTTTTAGATTGTATGACCCACATTTAGTGATATGGGACTCATATGCCCTAGTCCTATTGGTTATTTTTTAAGAACCAAACTTAATCTCAACCATTATCTATGAATTTGTCATAATTCAATAGTTAACAATAGTGAGGATTGGCCAACAAATAGGTAGAATCTTGCTAGGCTTTACCTTTGCACTTTGGGCTCTACAAGACCCAGGAGGGTGATGCTTACAATGTTTTAAATGATACTCTTGTGCCAAATTACCATGAACATTGTGAATAATAGATACATTCCTATAAGCCTCTAATTAGATATAGTCCTTCAATAATTTGGCTGATCCTTTAACAAATTACTATCTAAAGCAAGGAATAGGTGGTTTCTCATAGAACTTTACAATAGTTTAAGGTATGCAAATGATTTTCATTTATATTGTGTTCTTTGACAGGGAAGACAACTACATCAAAGATAACCAAATGAATAGATCAATGCTTTATCCATGGGTGATAAATTCAAATTTGCAACAAACTGTAATATTTCAATAACCAGACTTAGCATTCAAAGACTATTGTTATATTGCTTTGCAATACGCAACTCAATATATCCAAGAACAAAAAACTACTTAATAATCATTTTTCTCCATCACATAGACCTATGATTTCATTGAAGCATTTAATTAGTTCTTTGAACTAAAGTAGAAATAAAACCATACATTCAACCAAAATGATTGAAGACAAATAAAAGATCCTTGATTATTTTATTCACAATTTGAGAAACAGAGTACACAAGATAGAAATTGTCCTAGAATTTGGAATTTTCATTCATATGTCATTACTATTGTAAAAATATTATGCTTATTAAAAACTAGAGTTCATACAAAAGACTCAAAACTACTTTATTCCTTTGTGCTTGATTTAAAAAATTGCTCTTACATGAGCTCAAAAAATTATCCAACCAAAGACCCATGCAATTGGCCTTGAATTCCCATTTATAAACACATGGGAGCAACATGCTTTAGGCCAAATTACACTAACAATCAATGTGACATTCATTTGCATTTGAATTTCAAACCATCCCCAATTGGTTACATTTGCAATTCCATGAGGGGGAAAGCACATAAGACAAAAACTCTTTCCATTTGTTGAAGAATATTTTCCTGCCTTTCAAAAGGAATATTTCATTTGTTGTAGCAACACCAAAACCTCTTCTTCACAAGCCAAAAATATTTTCCATGTGTGCCTCCAAATTAGCAGAAAATTGAACAAGAAAGCAATAAAAGAGAGAAACAGAAAACCCATCCATGTCAGCACATTTGTCATCAATATTCATCACTAGGAGTAGATAACATTTTGAAATACTTCAACATAGGCTTAATCTACAAACTTTTCAATCCATGTGTTATACTCCTCCTTACATGGCCACTTCATCTTCAACAATTTTTGCACTTTTGTATTGTACTAGTTATATCTAGCATCAATTAGTATCTAAGCCTCATTGACAAAAGTATTCATCCTCCTCTTTATTACTGTCATATTATCTATGTTAGGATTCAACATAGAATTATCAATGAAACTAAGCATCATCTTAGAATGTGGGAGTAGATCTCCCAAACTCTTTCTTCCATTTGGAAAATTCCTTCAATTCACCCTTATCATTCAATATATTATGCATACCATGCCCCTCCATCTCTCTAAACATTCTCAACTTATTTTGTAGTTGCATTCCTAGCCTACCATGAAAAGTTGTGATCTTATTTACCAAATCAGTTGCCTTCAATAAATCAATAATGTTGGCCGGAGATTCAGGGTCTTCCTACATCTAATGCATCATTTCTTTCAATGTTCCCACCCTAGTAAAAAAACCTTATTCCACTCAGTTTGGAATAATTTCTAAACTAGAAAATATTTTACATTAGCCTCATGAATATTCTCATAAACATCCCACACAATGTTAGCTTTATTCACTAACTTTGTCACTCTATGTTTCAACACATCATAAAAAATATCATTAGTCACCTTGACTGTCTCCTCTTTGGATTTCTTTGTGTTTTCTTTTTCTGTTTGCACTTCTTTTTTTTAACTTTGAATTCTCAATGACAAAGTTTCTTTATCCTATGTAGATAATTCAAAAGAAGAAGTTGTTAGAGAGGGAAAACCCCCGGATGTATTGGAAACAATAGCAAGTACCTTATTATGCTCATCCATAAATTTATTGTATTTAACCAACAACTTTTGGTATTTTTCCTCTATGATTCGAGTTGTGTCTACACTCAACATAGTAGCATGCATATTCGATTGAGTAGATATAATGACAGTCATTTGTGTAGCCCTTTCAAAAACTACAGATCCAATCTCCCTTTCCACAAATTGTATTACTACAGGGTTCCCAATATTTGGTGCCATGGACCTGTAAGAGAGGGTGACCACCGCATGCAAGACCCCAGGTCACAGAGGGTAAAGATGTGAGAGGTTGCCCTAACTTACCTCAACTAAGTGTAGTGTTTAGGGTATGGGGATGAGAATGATGAGGATTAGAAAACCCTACAACCACTCGTCAATCCCAAATTTTAAGGTGGAGCTAGGCGAGTCAATTTTTAGGTCCAACTCTACACCTTAGGGAGCTCTCTACCTAAGGACATCAGTGCGGACTCTAGACGACAGTGTGGCCCTCTGGCATCTCAAAGGTGCATTGTCATTTGTGTTTTCATACAATAGATGAGACAAGGTTGAACTCGTTAAAATGACTAAAGGCCTACCTTAACAACTTCTAAGAGAACAAAAAAATACTATGAAGTAATAGAAATACAAATGGAGGTGATAAAATAGATATACCTGAGCCAAGGTGATGAATATTATCTCGTAGAAGAGCCTATTAACCACCTAGCTCCACAAAGTGCATCTACCTACACACATCAAGAGAGAAACTGTTAGGGGCATTGTATAGGGTCCTGCCTTAGTTAGACCCCCGTTTAGGTGTTTCCACTGCCATGAATAGCCAAAAGAATGAGATAAAGAAGCAATGTGTAAGGAAAGAAAAATAACTACAAAACAATACTATGCTACTCACCAAATGATAGAGGAGAGGAGAGGGAAGCATAAAACCTCCATCACAAGCACTCAAGACTGCTTGGGGGAGAAATGAGAGGAACTCAAGCCTCTGCTGCAAATGGCGTGGTCCCAAACATGCTCTACCAAGCTGATGGAGTGTGATACTTTTGTAATGGAATGCTTGGAAGTGAGTCAAAATGAGCTTGTGAGAGTGAGAGTATGAGAACTTAGTCTATTCAAGAGTTGGAATGCAAATTGGAAGAGTGAATATAAAGGAATGAGGAAGAAAATGACCATATTCAAGTTGGTTGGCTAAAGCAGGCATTACAACTTTGCTGCCAATGGGAAGAGTAACACCTCTACTGGCTCAGCCACATGAATCTGCCAGGGATGTAATCACACCGTGTGGACATCTGTGAACCACACGGGTGTCCCTGATAGAAACGCCTCCACCGACACACAAAATAGGCTCCACGTGGACTGCCAACAATGGGCTTAAGTAAATTTAAGCCTCCCACTTTGGTTTTCTAAAGTGTTTAAAGGAAAAAGGGGGAATTGTGCCTAGGGTGAAAATTCAATCTTATATATTTTTCCCCCACTTTAGTGAGCATGAGTACTAATGAGTGCTTGACAAAGTAGATCAAGAACAGAATCGGGTTAGAAAAGTATACCTAAACCATCGAGGAAGTAGTACTTAGTCTGGCATACCTGAAGGTGCAGGAAATGGGAAGGACTCCATAGTTGCTCAAAACTATGAAGTTGGAACAAAGTGTCTCACAAGCCTGTAGACTTGCAAGGAGGCAAGCCCCAAGATCTCTCACATGGAGGAAGCCCCAAGGAAGCAGACTCCATAGTCAGGAAGCGGCGACACATCTACCTACAGATAGAACATGTCTAAAGTGGCCACATGTCTACCAATAGATAGAGCATGTCTAAAGTGGTGACACAACTACCCACAGATAGAACATGTCAAAAGTGGCAACACATCTACCTACAGATAGATCGTGTCTAAAGCGACAACATGTCTACCCGTAGATAGATCATGTCAAAAGTAGCAACATGTCTACCCACAGATAGAACATTTCTAAAGTGGCAACATGCCTACCTACACATAGAACATGTCAAAAGAGGTGACATGTCTACCTGCAGATAGAGTGTGTCTAAAGTGGTGAGATGTCTACCCGTAGATAGAACATGTCTAAAAGCGGCCAGTCATGCAAACTGAAAAAATTTCAAAGGGCTCCCTTGAGAACCCTTCAAAAGGAGAGGGGTCCACTCAAGGGACGCACTATTTAAAAAGTAAGGTCTAGTCTGGCTATCCCCAAACTAGACGTGAAAGGGCGAATGGAATGAGCCTAGTCGGGCTTCCCCCAGGCTAGACATGAAAGAGTTGATTTGTTACAAAGGATTTTGAAGAAAGGGTCCCTAAGGAACCCACTGTGAAGAAGAAAGGTGGTCCACTCAAGGGACACACAATTCAAAAGTGATTGTTCACCTTAGAGTGATTTCTCATCAAGGATTCCTTTCAAAAGATGTTCACATCATCAAGGAATTGGAAAGGAAGGGCATGGCCCCACATGAGGGGAAGTGAAAGCAGTTTCCACTTCAGGAGAAGGTCTTCAAGTCCTTTCTTTATGAACTTTTGATGAAGGAAACATGTTTCATTAGGGCTCCAATGTGAAAATGCAATTCTAAGGAGAAAATGTTGTGAAGACTTTTAAGAAAAGATTCATTGGAAATGAATTCATTTTCTTAAAATTGAAGTGTTAAAGAAGAACGTTGTCACACATAGGAGGGACAACTCAAGCAAAGAAGAGATAAAGACAAAGGGAAAGTAAAAAATAAATTACAAAGGACACAGGGGGATCTAGTTTAGTGGGGTCAGATCTGTCTGAGCTCATATAATAATAGGTAACCGCAATGAAAGGAAAAAGATCATCAATCCCCAACTAGATGAAGAAAAATGCACGAAAGATAAAGTAAAAATAAAAAATTGTGTCAACATGGAAGGGAAGCCTAAATTCCCCCAACGCTTTGCATCATCCCAATTTATCGAAAATCAAGCACAAACATGGAAGAATGATGGTACAAATAGAAGAGGGTTCATGACACAAAAACCAAACCTATATCCAAGCACCAATAGGGGTGATGAGCCTCATCCAGGTGCACATAGCGTGAGTGCGGGGGAACACATCACAAAACACACACACACACAAGATCAAGAAAAAGGGACCTCCTCCTAACACTGATTAGCCAAGAGGTCACTCGCTTCCCAATCTAGATCCTCATAAGGTGAAGGAGGATGAGTCTGCAAGGGTGAAATTTTAAGAGGAGGAGAATCTGACCCTCGCACAACAAGGGCCAAGGAAGAGGGCCCCTCAAGGTCCTCTCCACTGAGCTCCTATGGAGTCAAAGTCAGTGATTTTGTGAAGATCGCTGATAGCGTAAAGACTTTGTCCACATAATTAAACATGCATCTCGTAGAAGCATTATTCTTATCCTCAACAGACGACGTAGGTTGTGCTTGAGATTCACTGTTAATCTCACTAAATGACTTGGGAGCGGTGACAAACACAGGGGATGTCAGGACTGGTTCTGTCATGAGGACAAAATAAGTCATCACAGTGCCACCTTGTGAAGAAGGTGGACTCCTCTTACATCCTTCATTACGAGAAGGACTAACCTCCACCTCTTTCTTTGTGGGAGGAGATGAACTCCCCTTAGATGAAGCTACGAGTGTAGAGGAAGAGGATGACAGAACCACAATGGACACGACCGAAGTGTTAACCATGTCCATGGGCTTAGGAAAGGGCTGAATATATGAGACAGACATCAACAAAGGCGGCTCCATAGAAGGAGCTATAAACACCTGTACCGATTTAGGGTTTGGTGCATTTGTTCTCGCAATAGAATTCGAAAGCAGATCAATTTGAAGAGAAACAACGAGAAGGGAGGAATAAGACACTACTAGAGATCCTAAAATAGGAGCGATTTTTTCTTCCTCCTATTGTGAGGTGGCTTTCTCGATCAGGAGAACCTTTCACCAGCACTTGCACTCACATGCAAGGTGGTTTCTATGGCTCTTTGAGTTAGAATCTAGAGCTTGCAAAGGGATAGAAGGTTCCTACTCGACCATAGGAATGTCCACTATGGCCATTTCAAGTGGAGGAATCAATTTCTATACAGGAGTAGGGGTTTAGACTAAGGAGCGACAGGAGGAGTCAACTTGAGAACCTCAGCAATAGGCCTCTTTCCACTCACTGCCTTATGAGCAAGAGTAGTAGGAGGCCTTGGATTGAATTATCTATGAGAACCTTTATTTTTTCCATATAAGTAGTACCATGGTCTTGGATATTCATTAGGAAGGTCTGTGATTCTAATCTTGGGCCTACGTCAAGGAGGAATCATTAGACTCAAAGGGTAGCCACTGGGCTTGCTCATCTAGTACTCTTCCCAAGAAAGGGGAGAGGACGAGTAAATCCAGGAAAAGGTCATTTTCTCTTTACCTTTATGAGAAGGAGAGGGAGCCATTATGGGCTTCTCCTCTTTCTTTATGGAAGAGGGAGCAGATAGTATAGCCTTCTCTTTACCTTTGTGGGGAGGAGAAGGGGCCAACATGGACTCTCTTTCTCTCTTGGAGAAGGAGTATTCATAAGCATAAACTCCTTCTTCTCATCCCAGGAAGAGGAGACGAATGATTTTTCCATTGCAAGAAGGGTAAGCTTTGGCTCCCCTTTGCCCTAGTTTTGTACTTCACATAGTTCTTATAAAGTAGGTTCATTCTCAGAGGAAGCAGACCAACTGGGAGCGGCCAAAAGTGATCTAGTGAATATCTTCCATGAGATACCAAATCATGATATTTGATGTCATGCACTACATGCATGACACCCTCGTGGGAAAAATTTAGACACTTATGAATAACGGATGTGACCCCATTCATGGAAGTCAACCAAGGAATGCCTAGCTTCACTCTAAATAGGTCTGACTCTGGAATAGCATCGAAGACCGTGTCAATAATCCTCGGTCCAACCAAGATGAACAAAGTGATCGATCCATAAGGTTTAAGACTCATACCATCGTGGGTATGGATGGTATATTTTTTTCTCCATACTTTTCTTTTTTCAATGAGTTCAATACTAATGTTTCTTCGGTAATAACATTCACATAGCTCGCGAGGTCTATCAAGACTCCCATCACAATGTTACCATTGATGCGAGCGAGAATGTAAAGAGGTGAAGGCTTGTTGTTTAAGGGTAGATCTTGTGTTGTTAATGTAATATCCCACAAACTGGGTGTGGGTGGAATAGTAGAAGCTATCGTGACCATGTTTACATAGGCCTCAGGTTGAGGAACAAAATCAGTGGGATTGATAATCATGTTGGTAGAATATGATAGAAATAGGTTTGTGTATATCTGCAATTCACTGTTAGCTTTTGCCACTGATTTGTTGGCATTTTGTTTATTCCCATCGAGATGAATGATATTGTCCTCGATGTGGTCTTGTATCTCATGACACAACCGCATTTAACATTTAGTATCACATCTGTTAACATGATGGTATTGAAAATAGGTGCTCCCATCATACCAATTGGGGTAAGGTTCCTTAACAAGCTTAGGGGGCAGAAAAGTTATGATCTTATCCTTCAATAACTTTTGTAAGACAAAAGTGTAAGATTCAAACAACTTCATGAATTTATGGTTGCATTTGAGGTCGTTGTCATCGACAATGGCTACTACATTCACAATGGATTTTCCTTTCCCAAAGATTGATACGATGGACTTTCCTTCAGAATAGGAGTGTGAGGAGGATCCCCCAAACTAAGCAACCATCTGTTGGTATTCTCGTGAGGTTGCACACAAATGCACAAAAGAAGGGTATTTCATAAGGGAAAACTTTTCTTACCAAGGCCATTGTAAGTTCCCTATGAACACCTTCTACATGTCAAAATCGAGCAGCTGATACAATATTTGTGAAAGAAGCACTTGATAATGCACTATAAAATCAGTAATCTTCTCATTGTCTCCTTGCTTACTATATCTAAGGGTTATTTTTGGATTGTTAGGTTATCAAATATCAAAGCACAAAACCCAATGAAAACTATCAAGAACAAAGGAAACTAAAAACAAGTAAAATGATTATACCTGTCATTGAAGCTTCCATGATTTACCTTCATAGCACCTTCTAACTTGTTGATGGTTATGTTGCCATCAGATTCGATGTGTGAGAAATTTGAAAACAAAGACTAAGTCCTACACAAGCTTTGAAGGATTTGGAGTGTCTAAAATGCAATCTAAGTGTTTATGCCTATGACCAAATAACTAAAATTCCAAATAAACTCTAAGCATCAATACGTTAGAATAACGAAGTTCATGTGTGTAAGTTCAAAATGTGAGCAAAATTGAAATTTTATAGAAAATGCAATTTTGAATGGACAAATGAGATTGAATTTTGACAAAAGCCTAAAATTAGAGGTCAAGATTTAATGTGACAATCCCTAATTAGGGTTAGGGAAAAAACATTAAATGAGTGGATGAGATGTCATTTTATAAAATCAAATCGGGAGTCGAGAATAAATGAGATAATTAATCAAAAAGATAAAGATTTTTGAAAATCAAGAAGATAAGAGTTGAACTGAAAAGAAAATTTGGAAAATCAAGAATCTGCTTGATTACTTGATTTTTGGAAGAATATTACCATTTTGAATTAAATTAATTCAAAATATGGATTTTATGTGATAATAAATAATCGATTTTTAGATTATTTACTAAAATGAATTGACAGTGAAGAATGTGAAATCATTTTAAATAATTTCATTTATTTAAAATGAGGGAAATGTTAATTTGGAAATTAAATAATTAAAAGATAATTATTTAATTTAGAGGATATAATTAATAATTAAATAAATTAATAAATTCATTTAATAATGAGAATTAGTGACATATAAAATAAATAAATGAAATTCATTTATTTAATAATCAGGAAGAAAAGATGAATAAAGGTAATTACGTCAGGTTCACCAATGTATCTAAGGGTTATTTTTGGATTGTTAGGTTATCAAATATCAAAGCACAAAACCCAAAGAAAACTATCAAGAACAAAGGAAACTAAAAAAAAGTAAAACGATTATACTTGTCATCGAAGCTTCCATGATTTACCTTCATAGCACCTTCTAACTTGCTAATGGTTGTGTTGCCCTCAAATTTGATGTGTGAGCAATTTGAAAACAAAGACTAAGTCCTACGCAAGCTTTGAAGGATTTGGAGTGTCTAAAATGAAATCTAAGTGTTTATGCCTATGACCAAATAACTAAAATTCCAAATAAACTCTAAGCATCAATACGTCAGAATAATGAAGTTCATGTGTGTAAGTCCAAAATGTGAGAAAACTTGGCATTTTATAGAAAATGCAATTTTGAATGGATGGACGTGATTGAATTTTGACAAAAGCCTAAAATTAGAGGTCAAGATTTAATATGACAATCCCTAATCAGGGTTAGGGAAAAATCATTAAATGAGTGGGCGAGATGTCATTTTATAAAATCAAATCAGTGGTCGAGAATAAATGAGATAATTAATCAAAAAGATAAATATTTTTGAAAATCAAGAAGATAAGTGTTGAACTGAAAAGCAGATTTGGGAAATCAAGAATCTGCTTGATTACTTGATTTTTTGAAGAATATTACCATTTTGAATTAAATTAATTCAAAATATGGATTTTATGTGATAATAAATAATCAATTTTTAGATTATTTACTAAAATGAACTGACAGTGAAGAATGTGAAATCATTTTAAATAATTTCATTTATTTAAAATGAGGGAAATGTTAATTTTGGAAATTAAATAATTAAAAGATAATTATTTAATTTAAAGGATATAATTAATAATTAAATAAATTAATAAATTCATTTAATAATGAGAATTAGTGACATCAAATAAATAAATGAAATTGATTTATTTAATAATCAGGAAGAAAAGATTAATAAATGTAATTAAATAAATTAAGAATTTATTTAATTAGCAGAAGACTTAGATAATTAATGACGTATTTAATAAATAAATAAAATTTATTTATTTAATAATCATGAAGAATAAAAGGACAAGAATTAATTAAATAATTATGAATTATTTAATCAATAGTCGAATGTGAACCAAGGACATAATTAAATGTCATAACTATGTTAGGAGGAAAGTGGTAAAAATAGAGCTTGCAGGCCTAGGTCATTTTTAAGTGTCTACACTTACATCGGATGAGATCTGAAAAGGTCATCTTCGGCCCGATGTTTGCTTGGAATTGTCTAAGGAATTGATTAACAAGTTGGTCAAATGAGAAAATAGAATTATCAGGAAAGGAAAAGTACCACTCGAGTGTTGTGTCCTTGAGGGATTGAGGAAATAGTTTAGCCATCAAGGTATCATGATGGAAGAATTCAATGCAGAGGGTGTTAAAAGTAGACACGTGTGTTTGTGGATCCCCCTTACCTCCAAACTTCTCAAATTTAGGAATCTCCATTCCCTAAGGGAAGAGAGTGTTCAAGATGGTAACCGACAATGGGTTATCAGAAGAAGGGCTAGAAAATAGGGTCATTAGAAGATAAAGGGCTAGAGGAACCTCCACCAAAGCCACCACCAATGTGACTTCCACCAGAGCCACTACTAGAACCATCGCCACCAGTAGGAGCCACCATTGTAACCACCACCATGAACTCCTCTAGAACCACCTCTGCCAGCACCACCTCCGCCACCTAATCCACTGCCACTACCAAAGCCTCCACTGCCTATTTTTCCAAGACCTCCACCATCGGAGGTGATAGAAGGGTTAGAGCTAAAGCCCAATGAGACCTTATTCACCTTGATAGTTTCTGGTTGATTAGGGATGGAAGGGATACTAATGTAAGGTACTGCATCAGCCATGTAGACAAAGGTGGGAGGCATTGATACTTCTAGTTGTCTCTTGTGTTCTTCGAAGGTGACTCCTTGTCCAAAACTAGAGTTTCTCGAAGGGGCACATGCTTTGGCAATACAAAAGAGACTACTTAGAAGCTCTACACCTATTTGGTGTTTATCCATCATATGTTTTAGTTCATTAACAACCCGAGTGGCTCTAGCCATCTTTGGATTTCTTTCCAAATGGTTTTCAAGATCGCCCAACCCCTTTGTTAGGGTGGACACATATTCAACAGGGATTTGAACAGCCTCATGCTCGTCAATCAATGATGGCATGAGGGACACAAGAGGAGTGGGGATGTGATTGATTTCATTGGTAAATCCTATCTCACCCCTCGACACCTGCTCTTGCACAACCAAACTAATGGCGGGACCAAATAAGAGACCTTTAGAGAGACCAAACGAGACCTTCATTCTATCCATTGGAGGTGTCATACACTTCTCCTTATGATATGCCTAGAAGTTGTGGACTAGGTTGTGATGCTCATAAACCTTCACAATGCTCGAGAAAACAACAATCATGAGGAAATTGAGGGAAGCCTTAACATTGATAGATAAATAGATGTTGGTTCACATTTGATTCACCAAAAATTTAAGAGAGGGGAACCACCACATGCAAGACCCCAGGTCATGGAGGGTCAAGATGTGAGAGGCTACCCTAACTTACCTCAGCTAAGTGTAGTGCTTAAGGTATGGGGATGAGAATGATGAGGATTATAAAACCGTGCGACCACTCATCAATCTTGATTTTTAAGGTGGGGTTAGGCGAGTCAGTTTTTAGGTCCAAGTCTACACCTCAAGGAGCTCTCTGCCTGAGGATGTCAGCACAAACTCTGGATGATAGTGTGGTGCACTGGCATCTCAAAGGTGCATTGTTGTCCATATGGTCAGACAACAAGTGAGACAAGGTTGAACTCATTAAAACAACTAACGGCCTAGCTTAACAACTTCTAAGAGAACAAAACAATACTGTGAAGTAAGAGAAATACAAACAAAGGTGATAAAATAGATATACCAAAGCAAAGGTGAGGAAGACGATCTCATAGAAGAGCCTATTCACTAGCTAGCTCCAAAAAGTGTGTTCACCTACACACAACAAGAGAGAAAATGTTGGGGAGGCTGTATAAGGGTCTGCCTCAGTCAAACCCCCGTTTAGGTGTTTCCACTGCCACAAACAACCAAAACAATGAGATAAAGAAGTAATGTGTAAGGAAAGCAAAAAGCACTACAAAATAGTACTATGCTACTCACCAAATGATAGAGTAGAAGAGAGGGAATCCTACCACCTACACCAAGAGAACTCAAGGTTGCTTGGGAGATAAATGAGAGGAACTCAAGCCTCTGCTACAAATGGCGTGGTGCCAAATGTACTCTACCAAGTTGATGGAGTGTGATATTGTTGTAATGGAATGCTTGGAATGCTTGGAAGTGAGTGAAAATGAGCTTGTGAGAGTGAAAGTATGAGAGCTTAGTTTGTTCAAGAGTTGGAATGCAAATTGGAAGAGTGAATATGAAGGAATGAGGAAGAAAATGACCATATTTAGGTCAGTTGGCCAAAGGAGGCATTACAACTTCGTTGCCAATGGGAAGAGTAATTCCTCTACTGGCTCAGCTATAGGAATTTTCTAGGGATCTAAGTGTGTTGCGAAAATGTCTATGCACCGCACGAGAGTCCCTGACAGAAATGCCTCCACTGACACACAAAATAGGCTCCATGTTGATCGCCAATAGTGAGATTAAGTAAATTTAAGCCTCCAACTTTGGTTTTCTAAAGTGTATAAAGGAGAAAATGGGAATTGTGCCTAGGGTGAAAATTCAGTCTTATATAGGACCAAATAACAAGTGTATGCAACTTAGGGCTGAACCTTGAGGAAAAAACTTTATTGTAACAAATCTCCTTAGAAATGGAGGCATCTGAATCTTTTATGATTGCATTTAATGCAATAGCAAATGATAACTCCCATCGAGGCAGCAAAATAATCCCACTTCCTTTAACCAAGGCTCTTGCATCTTTGAGTGACATGGTAGCAATTTCATTCATTATTTTCCCCTCTTCTTCCTTCTCAGCTTCATCTTGTAAGGAGGGTTCAACCTTCTCCTTTGCCTCTTCTATTCTCTTCTTTATATCATTACCTTTCAAATGAATAACAAAGTCTCTGAATTCTTTGGTTTGAACAAAAGCATCATCACACATGAAATCATTACAAGCCTTTAGTTCTGACATCGTCATCCTCAGCTTCATTATACTTCTATTTTACAATTCTACTAGGAGGGACAACAATATTCAAAGAATATTCTTTATTAGGAGATGGGAATCTTTGATCCACCTCCTCCTCCAGTGGGATGTACATTCTATATATTCCTTGGGTGTATATCATTCACCTCCTTGCTCTATTTTTGAATAATTCGTTAATGGGGTGATAGCAGGTTGTTTACCTATCTCTTTTATTTGCACTACACTGCTATGAGCTAAAGACTGAGCTGATTGGCTCCTTATTTGTGCATCATGGTTTTGTTTGGCCATCTTGGCCTTTATTTCAGCTTATTTTACTTTTTGAAAGAAAATTTTATCTTTAAAATCTCCAATCATCATTTTTTCTTGCACAAATTTCTCTTGCACATCATAGTAAGGGGGTATGTGCAAGATCATGGGGTCCAAAAAGTGGCAATGGGAAAAAAAGGCATTTTTAACATGTCCAAAAATGTGCAATTCACACCTTTGAATTTTTGTAGGCTTGGGTACAATATCTATTTTGGAAAGCGGGAACCCATTTTTTTGTAAAACAAAACGGATATACATTTTGAAAAGCTAAAAACCCTCTTTAGTAAAATGGTCATAACTTTTGTGTTTCTTAACAAAATTTAAACTTTTTATAGGCGTTGGAAAGGTGAATAAGAGCTCTACGTAATGGAATAGGTGGTGTTTCTATATTATACACCAAAACATAATTTTAATCATTTGAACTTGATATTTAATTTTTGAAACATCAAATGGTCACTAATTTCACATGCAAAGTCTTTTTTCATGATTTTTTTAGAACACTCATCTCAAAATAATTGAATCATTAGAAAAAGAAATGAATAATGAAATATTTATTATTTTTGTAGCAACAAGATAAAAAAATATTCATAAATAATCATATCTCTCTATCCCTGTCTCTGCGTCTCTATATATCACTATGTCTCCACTTAAGCTCTAGACCTATCCCTCCCTCCTTTATTCTCTCTTTATCATTTTTTATACCTATCTTTCTCACTCTCTCTCCTTGAGTGCTAGACATATCTCTCTACCTCTCTCTCCATCCTTCCTTCTCTCTCTCTCTCTACCTTTGTAGTCTCTCTTCCTCTTAAGTCTCTCTCCCTCTTAGGTCTCTCTCTCAAGTCTTTCCCACTCCCTCTCTCCCTCTTAGGTCTCTCTCTCTCAAGTCTCTCCCACTCCCTCTCTCTCATTTTTCTCTCACTTCCTCTCTCTCTCTCTCTCTCAATGTCTCACTCACACTCACACTCTCTCCCTCTCAAGTCTCTCTCTCTCTCCCACTCTCTCTCTCCCTCTCTCCCTACGTTTCTCCCTCTAAATTATCTCTCCCTCTCTCTCCCTCTATCTCTCTCTCCCTCTCAAGTATCTCTCTCTCCCTCCCTCTATCTCTCTCTCCTTCTCTCCCTCTCAAGTATCCATCTCTCCCTATCTCTCTCACTCTCCATATATGCATCTCAAGTCTCTCTCTGTGGTCCCTAGCACTCCCTCTCCATATCCCTCTCACTCTAACTCTCCCTCTCCCTATCCCTCTCTCCCTCTCTCTCTCTCCATCCCTTCGAAATATCTCTCCCTCTTAGTTCTCTCTCTCCATCTCCATATTAGGTCTCTCTCTCCGACTCTCTCCGACTCTCTCTCTCTCTCTCTCTCTCTCTCTCTCTCTCTCTCTCTCTCTCTCTCTCTCTCTCTCTCTCTCTCTCTCTCTCTCTCTCTCTCTCTCTCTCTCTCTCTCCCACTCCCTCCTCTCCATCTCCCTCTCACTCTCCATCTCCCTCTCTCCCTTTCTCTCTCCCCCTCCCTTTCAAGTCTCTCTCCTTATTAACTCTCTATCTCTTAGGTCTCTTCCACTCCCTCTCTCCCTCTTAGGTCTCTCTCAGGTCTCTCCTACTCCCTCTATCTTCTCTCATGTCTCTATCTCACTCTCTCTCTCTTACACTCTCCATATCCTTCTCGAGTCTCTCTCCCACTCTCTCTCCAATCTCTCTCTCATACGTACACACTATCTCTCTCTATCTCTTCATATCCATCTTAGGTATCTCTCTCTCCCACTCTCTCTCTATATATCTCCTTCCCTCCATCTCAAGTCACTCTCCCGCTCTCTCTCCCCATCTCAAGTTACTTCTAAGGGAGAGAGGGAGAGGGAGGGAGGGACAAAGGGGATTGAGAGGGAGAGAGGGAGAGATAGATAGAGGGAAGGAGAGGGAGATCTACTTGAGAGGGAGAGAGGTAAGGAGGGAGAGAGGGAGGGAGGGGAGATATAACAAGAGAGGGGGGGAGATAGAGTTATTTAGTTAGGGTGGGAAGGAAACACATGATAGAGAGATTTATATAGTTAGGGTGGGAAGGAGACACTTGAGAGGGAGAGAGGGAGTGGGAGAGAGAGATACCTGATAGGGAGGTGGAAATTGAGTGAGTGAGAGAGAGAATAGGGAGACCTAAATTAAAGGAGGGAGAGAGAGATAGAGACCTAAGAGGGAGAGTGGGAGAGACCTAAGAGAGAGAAAGAGAGAGAGAGACTTAAGAGGGAGAGAGACTTCAAAGGGAGGGGGAGAGAGAGAGGGAGAGAGGAAGATGGAAAGTGATATGGAGATGGAGAGGGAGAGAGATAGATAGAGGGAGGGAGGGAGATAGAATTGAGAGTGAGAGATGGAGAGAAACTTGAGAGGGAGAGAGGGGGCGAGAGAGACAAAAAGAGAGTTGAGAGGGAGAGAGACATGAGAGGGAGAGAGGGACAAAGAGAGAGAGAAAGAGACTTGAGAGGGAGAGAAGGGGAGAGAGATATTTATCTAGTTATCCATAATTTCTCATTTATTGTATTTATTCATCATAATTAGATACATTGCATCCCTTTTAAATTAATCTGGAATGTATACATTAGCATTTTGGGCCCATTTTCTCTCCTTCTATGTGAACAACCTAGAAGAGTTAGAGAAACCCTTGGGTAACCAAAATCATTGTCCACATCCCTTAAACCTTTTACCCTCTACCCTCAAACCTAATCCCTCAACCCTATAGCCTCAACCCAATACCCTAAACCATCAACCCTATAGGTCCTCAACCCTATACCCTCTACCCTCAACCCTCATCCCTCAACCTTATACTCTCAACCCAATACCCTCAACCAAATACCCTATAGGTCCTCCACCCTAATCCCTCAGCCCTATACCCTCAACCCCTATCCCTTTTCTCTCTATCTATACATCTCACCTATCTCTCCCTCTATCTCTCCTACCCTCTCTAATTGTCTCTATCTACCCTCTCCCTCTTTCTACGTACCTCTCACTTAGTAAATCCCCACTCTCTCTCGTTCCCTCTATCTATCTCTCTCTATCTCCCTCCCACTACCTCTCCATCACTCCCTCTCTCTCCCACTCCCTCTCCCTATCTCTCAGGTCTCTCCTTCCCACCCCCCCTCTCTCTCAAGTCTCTCCCTCTAGCACCCTACCTAGGTAACTCTCTCTATATCTCCCCCCCTCTATCTATCCTTCCTAGCCTACCTAGATAAGTCCCTCTCACTCCACCCCCTCTCTCTCCCTCTCTATTTGGTCACTCCCTCTTTGTCATTCCCTCTCTTTCCCACTCCCTCTCTCTCACACTCCCTCTTACTACCTATCTCTCAAGTCTATCCCTCTCACCCCCCTCACACTCTTAAGTCTCTTCCTCTAGAACCCTACCTACATAACTCTCTCTCTCTCACCATCTCTCTCAATTATCTCTCTCTCATCCCCCCCTCTCCCTCTCCCCCTCTATCCCTCCCACCCTTCCTAGCTAAGTCCCTCTCACTTGAACCCCTTCTCTCCCACTCCCTCTCTCCTAGTCTCTCCCTTCCACCTCCTCTCCCTCTCTCAATTCTCTCTCTCACTACCTCTCTCTCTCTATCTCTCTCTCTAGTCTCTCTCTCCCTCTCTCCCACCCCCTCTCCCTCTCTTAATTCTCTCTTTGAATACCTCTCTCTCTATCTCTCTCTTTGGTCTCTCTCTCCCTCTTTCCCTTCCACCCTACCTAGACAACTCTCTCTCTCTCTCTTAAAATTCTCTCTCCCTCTAAATATATACATAAATACATACATACTTACATACATACAAGCATAATACATATGTACACACAATCCTACATATATGCAAGCATACATGTACATATGTAGATACAATCTTACATACATATAGGCATACCTACATACATGCATTGATACATACATAAATACATGCATGCATACATGCATACATACATACATACAAGCATGCATACATACATACATAGATGCAATACAAGCATACAAGTACATACAAACATAAAAACATACATTCAATAGAGTAGCATTTAACATAAACCAAGACATAATGCAAGTACACTATAACACACTAGCATTATTTCTTGCTAGACATGTCCTACACAAACATAAAAATCATGTCAAAACTAAGATATAAGGTGAGCATGTTATAACACTCTTGTGTTATATATTTATTTCGTAATCCTCAAGCCTTGGCCTTGGTATTTTCCTTGAAATACCAACCCAAGGCTTTGAAGGCCTTTCCAATGACTAGAGATATGTTTTTGTAAATTCTACAATATTTCACATAATCGGGTTCGTTCTCACCATTAGGATTGCATGTGTTTCAATTTCGAACAAATCAAACACTTGGGTGTTGTTAGGCTATCTCTTAGCTATCCAACGATGTAATTTTTTTTACTTTTTAAAAATGTTAAGCCTTTGATATATAATTTTTTTTGCTTGTGTGTCTCTTTTTTGGAAAAATGAAGTGTTTGGTGTTTTTTTCATTATAAATTAACCATTCATAAAAAATTTAAATAAATTACATTTTTAGAAACTAGACTCCATTCTACAAATATTAAAAAAAAATCAATTAATTTCCAAAATTTGTAGGGGTAGCATGGCAAAAATTCTATTTTTCAAGAAGTGTCCACTTTGAAAATTAGTAAAAATTCAAATTAGTGATAATAGATTTCCACAATCCATAAATATTATTGTTGAGTTTTTTTGGCTTAGATTGTGTTAGAATTTTTTGCATTAATGTTTTGAATCACACTCTGTGATCCATCATCAGGGTAAAGGAGAGTATAAGGAGTAAAATGAATAGTTGAATAAAAAGGAGGAGAGAGGGGGGGGGAAGAAGACACAAGAACTGAGGGGAAGAGAGAAATAATTGCACTTACAATGACATATATGAGAAAATAATTAAAAGAACAAAATAACAACCAAAACAAGGAAGAAAATAACTCAAGCAAGAAATTTCTATAAAAAATAATAAAAAAAGAAGACACAAAATGGAAATTAGGAAACACACTAAATAAATAAATAAGAATACCTACTACAATTAATAATAATAATAATAATAATAATAATATAATATATATATATATATAATATATATATATATATATATATATAATATATATGTATATATATATATATTATAGTTGTGTGTATGTATCATGTATATGTGTGTGTGTGTGTGTGTGTGTGTATGTGTGTATGTGTGTGTGTGTGTATGTGTATGTGTATGTGTATGTGTATATGTATGTATGTATGTATATATATATATATATATGAAACCTAGTATATACAATTAATATAGAGACACAACATATATATATATATATATGTAAAAGTAAATAAGCCTACAATTAATAAAGAGACACAATATATATATATATATATATATATATATATAGAAAAGATAAACAAGTAAACACATATAAAGCTTAAGCAAAAAAAAATGACAACAAAGAACAATCAAGGAAAATAAGGGGCAAGACAAATGAATGGGAAAGAGAATGAGACACAAAAGAGAAAATAATAAAGGAATGAAGAAGAGAAATAAGGATAAAAATAAAATAAAAATAAAACAAAGCCCGACAATTAACCTATAAAAACTAAGCGACACACTAATAGAAAAAGAAGAAGAGATTGAAACCAAAGAAAATTAATTTAGAAAAGAAAGAATATTACATAGTGACACATTCATAATAACGTTACGTAGTAACTTATTGGTGAATATTAACTATGCAATATAGAGACACACACAAGAATTTTTATTTTTTTTTATAGAATTTTCTTGCTTGGTTATTTTCTTCTTTGTTTTGGTTATTAGTTTTTTCTTTTAATTATTTTCTCATTTATGTCAATGTAAGTGCAATTCTTTCTCTCTTCTCCTTGGTTGTTGTGTCTTATTTTCCCCCCTCTCTCCTTATTATTCAACTCTTGGTTTGAAACTATTCATTTTACTCCTTATGCTCTCCTTTATCTTGATGATGGATCATAGAGTGTGATCCGAAACATTGATACAAAAAATTCAAACACAATCTAAGCCAGAAACAATCAGCTATAAGAAATTAGATATTCATTAAAAAATTATCAAAAGAATTATGCATCAACTACATACTATTAGCTAACTCCTCACTGAAGCTATTTTAAAAATACTAAAAAAAAGTTCACCATGCTACATTCCCACAAGAGTTGCTATGTTATCTTTTCAAACAAAAACAACACCAATTTTTGTGGGTCCATCTTTTGAACCCCTTAATCTAAACCATTTTAAAAATAAATTAGTATTTTAGAATGTAGACTCATAGCACTACGATCCTTGTTTTTGTTGTATCTTAAAATTTTGAGTATAACTATCCTCAATTTCATGTCCAAGGTCAATATTTCATGATTTCAGAAGAGAAAAAGTGGCCACTTAAGCCCCCTTTTTGGCCCCCCATCTTTTTGAACTTACCCTAGTGTTCTTGGTTATTGTCCTTTGATAGAAATAAAGAAGCCTTCACTTAACATTGACACTCTTACAAAATATTCCTCTAAGCTGACTATAACAATAGTGCATCCTAAATTGTTAGACACTAATGGTCTTGATTGCGATCATTTCAAAGAAACATCTAAGAATTCCTGGCTTAACATTAATTTCATCATGCAAAAAACTAATGATTTGAAATCGATATATTTTACCCCTTCCTTTAAATAAGAGTACAAAATCTCACAATCTAAAGGATCTTGTATAAGTATGACATCATCTCCTAAATAAAATATATCTTTGCCACACAATAACGAACCATCCTCTAATATTGATCAAGAGAGTATCTTGTAGAGACTCATCCAAGATCGTTTGATCTCTCTTCCTCCAAGAACACAAGAGAAATTATACTACAAGAATCCATTTTTTGCATTTCATATATTTCATGGTCATTCTACTAATGAATGTAAGGCTTTGATTAGTAAAATTCAACATCTTCAAGAGTTTGGTGCTCTTCCTTATGTGGGAGCACCTAATTCCTCTAATTAATATTGATTTTTACATGAGAATGTTTCTTTTCAATCATTTCAGCTCATCATTTTCCTACACTAAATGGATGCAAGGGGTTAGGTAGCCTTGTCCTTCTATGGGTCTTATCATTGTTTCTTTTGGATAGTTGATCACCTTCCATGTACATATAAGAGAAAGCTTAGGATTTGGATGACATACCATAAGTTGACTCGCATGTGGCATACTTATTCATGATGTAGCTCATTAGAAACATATGACTTGGAATAGGGCTTGCTAAGTAAGCTTTCATGTCTTCTTCTACTTTAAAGTAATTGATTACAACATGGTGTTAGCAATTTCTTTAAAGTGGGGGAATACATTGGCATTATTTTGGCATAATTTCATTTGCATTCTTTTTCCTTTTTCCTTTGTGTGATTTTTCTTCTTTCATGCAATGTTTCCTCTTTCTTGGTGGTGTCATTGTCTTTGATTTCCTTGAAAAGCATGATATTTCCTTGTCCTCTCTTTGGGATGTTAAGCACAATGTTCCCTAAGATGACACCTTGCACTTGTCCTCTCTTAGATACGTTAAGCATAATGTTCCCTAAGGTGAGACCTCACATAAACTAAGAAAAATCCATTCGAACATCCATCTTTCCTGTTGCATTTTCCTTTTGTACCTTATTAAATTCATGGAGGTATCACTTTGATATGGTCCCCTGTAGTTCACCTAGTGAACAAATAGCTTCACTAGCCCTTATGAGCATGATTTTTTCTTTCTTTTATCCTTATCATAGTCATGGGGGTATGACTTTGATATGGACCTCTTGGGGCTCACTTAGTGGACACCTAGCTTCATTATCCCTTGTGAGCATGATTTTTCTTTGCATAGTGGACAACATGTTCCACTTGTAAACCTTTTTTAGACAAACAACCTAGACCCAGTCCATAGTGCATTGGACGGCTAGTTGAAGCTTGATCTGTAGTGTTTTTATTTTTATTTTTCTTTTTTCCTTTTTCAATCTTTGACTGTGTATGTTGGAAATCTAGTTATGGTTTCATATATCATATGCATGTGTGTTCCTTTGTGCCTATGTTGGTTTTTCATAGGATCTTGATCCTGGGGGCTTGGCCACCCTCTTGTTTATTGCCATACTATCTTACTAGCATTCATACATTTGAACCCCTCTTGATTATGTGGTTTGCTACTTTAGTGTGAGTTTGAAGCAAGTTCCCCCTCTCACTAAAGTGGGGACTAAATGTAGAGTAGGAAAATGCATGTACCCTTGCATCTTCACACTTTCTTGGGCCCACCTTGCTTATAATAGTCTCCTTTACACCTATCAAAATGCTGATAAAAAACCACTTTTAATTTACCTTTTGGGGGATAAAATTAATTCATTTAATTTATTTTTTTGTAAGTATGTAGTCCTTATTATAATCTTCCCAAAAAGTATAATTTTAAATAAATTTAATTTTATTATAATATTTATTTTTTATTTCTTCTGAATGTAGGTTTTTCTCCAAAAATCAAGCTCTTTGTTCTGCACATGTGAGAAAAGATATCTTGATTATCAAAAAAAAAATTTGAAAAATATGAGTTCACTAGATATTGAAGTCCTTGATCCAACAATTTTTTTTTAAAATTTTGATACATACAAAAAATGTTATGTGTTATACAATCCACCTATGTCTGAATTGTAATTGGTTTGACTTTGAAACTTGATTAAGGAAAAAATATTCAATAAAACACTATGAAACCAATTGGAAGCACTAGATATCATAGTTAAAAATCTAAATTCAGAAAAAAAGGATTTTATCCTTCATGGAAACAAAATTATGTGTTATACAATGAGTGTCACTCCTTAAAAATGTTGTTTATTGAAAAAAACTAGTTTTTGAAAGAGATGGGAAAAGAAGTGCAATCTGATTCCAATATTTTTGAAAAAAAAAAATATTTAGAATCTATAGTCAAAATATTACAAATCACTAGTTTGCATCATCATCTTCAAATTCCTCATGGTTTAACCACTATAGGTCCCCGAAAGTGAAGATTTAGTTAGAAAAAATCAATTCAGTGTCCAGTTTGACCAACAATTGTAAACCAATGTTGTGGGATCACCTACTTCCCCTAGCACTTCCTTAACTTATCTTGAAAAACCTGAAGAGTGAGGGCAGTGTTCTTCATAGTTTCTTTGTTGTAATTGGTGATGACCCTCAAGCACTGCATGGTCTTCTCCTGGTTCTGATGGATGGCATCAATTTTTGGGTCCGTGAATTCTTCTTTTCTTCCTTAGTAACAACTATAGCCCATAGATCATCTAGCTCTTTATTCCACCCCTCCTAGTTCTCAAAAAACTTATCCAAAGAAGCAAACATGTCCTAATGTGCCTTATTATTCACCTCCCCAAGCCACAAGACCTGTTGTTCCAAAACCTTGCCTTCCAAAATTTGAATTCTTTCTTTAACCATGACTAGCTAAGCCAAGAGTTACTTCATGATATCCTTCTAAATGTTAATTTTCTCTAAAATTTCATTTATTTTTTTCATAGGGGGTCAACAAAGATATGAATCAACATAGGTTCAGTACTAGCTTCCTCCAAATTGATGCATAGGTTTGGAGAATTTTTTGGGTTATGGTTAGAATCAAGAGGGGTGTTGGGACCATCCGAGATATGGTCATGAGAAAATGAGTGCAAAGGAAAGTTTTCCGAGGTTAGCTTCTAGGATTCATCATCATTATTAGAGTTATCGGACTCCCCCAACCCAAAAGTAGAAATGGGCATGGGATCTGATACGGGAGTGTATTTGATGGGGATGAGGGGGGTTTATCATTCACTAGGGATTTACCCTAGGCTCAAGTTCTATGGGGAATGACGAAAGGAGTTCATAAATAGTAACAAATGGGTTGGGGTACCCAAGGGGGTTAGTGGGATCTAGGATAGTCAAAGTGTTCTTGCACACAGTAGCAGGGAAGGGAAGTACTGCATAATGAAACTTGCATGAATGAAAATAATGTCATGGTGAATGGGTATTTTTTTGCATTTAGCTTGAACATTTCTAACAAATTTCTCTAGTGAAGACAAAATCCAAAAGGAGAAATTCGTTTTGATATTAGGGTATGTACATGATCATCATGGAAAAAATAGGTCCTTAAGTGGCAAAAAAATTAGAAAAATCTAAGTTAGACAACTTGACGTAAAAATTTGAATAAGGTATCTCTATTATTTCAAAAATATGTAAGAATAGAATCTGTAGAAAATTGAATGTAGTTTCTAAACTACTAGGTTCTTTAAAAAAAAAATCTATTTGGTGAAAATTTGAAATTTCAATGGAGTAGTACTTAAATTTCAGGGAAAAAATAAGAAGTAGGTGTTTGTCTGACCACCCTAACCACAATGAAATCATAATAATTTTTTATAATATTTTAGATATAAGTAGATGACTCATGTCCTAATGTGATACATATTTTTTTCTAATTTGTTTCCAAGTAAATAATTAATTACGAATTTTTTATTACAAATTTTTAAAAATATTAAAACTCATATGTCTGACCACCTTAACTTGGCCAAAACTTCATAAAATTCTTTTTTTTTAATCCTATAGTATGTGAAGTATAGAATGTGATGCATGTTTTAGATTCAAAAAATGTGATACCATTTGAAAGCTATAGATTTTTTCAATTAGCCTAGCAATCAAGACTTTAGTCGTAATTCAAATAGAAAATGAATAATAATTATTTATTAAATTCAAAGTAAATCATAATTTATATTGGTGGAAAGCTAAGAATCTCCTATAAAAAACCTTTTCATTTCATCAATTTTGGGTAAAATAAAGTCATCAGCCACATGGGCCATCATATCAGTTACATATTGCCACTTTTTGGCCCATCATGATCCTGCACATACCCATTATACCTATGATGGTTGAGCATAGGGAAAAGAAAGGAATGAAAGTGGTAAAAACACCCTTTAAGAGTGATGTACCTCATGATAATTTCACCAATGGTGCTCCAGACACCAGGCAGGACCACGCGGTTAAAGCCATTTTGCAACCTATTCACCCTTTCGCCCTCTTTTAGGAACTATTTCATGTCTTCTTGGTAGTGGATTTTTGATTTTTGAGGAATGCAAATCCCTTCCATGGATAGCCCCATAACCTCTGCAATAAGCTCTGAGGTCATCATAAAAGAGACTCCACCAATGATAATAGTCCTGTCCACACAAGAATTGGCGAATTCCAAAGAGACTTTTGGGTTATTCCCCTACATCCCCTCAACATATGAATCCAACTTGGCTCATTCTAGAGTGGCCCAAACCTCCTTGTCTTTCTTTCATCCATCGCAGTTGGTAGGTTCACCCTAAACCCAATCCCCTCCCATTACAAAACACACTAGTTTTAGAGCAAGGAAACACCGAAAGTTGAAATGGCTATACAAAAACCAAAGCCACAAGAAAATGTAAATATGCATAGATAGTTTAGTGTGATTAAGTTGCCGCAATTGATGAGCATGGTAACAATCAATATGAGCTGACAACAAATACAACTCAATCTCATTTGGATAGTAAATTAATATCATTTTGAATTCATTCTACCACCTGACATGGGATATGGAGTATGTTATCCCACTTTACTAAATTTGGAGTAAAAGCTCCAGGATTTGGTAAGGCATTGGTAACACTATTGCTTCTACTATACACGTGATCAACATTGTGGTTCCCAAGGGAAATCATGAGATTGTGAGCCAATGCCATAGGGTTTTGGAGGGTGCAATAGGGTGAGGCTTGCCTAGTCAACATAAGAATCGTGTTCTATAAGTCCCCTTTGATAATCAAGTTAGAGAACCCAACTTGCATGGAAATTTTAATGTTGTCGAATTGGAAAGCCATTGCCACTTAGGAAAAACTAGAAGATTGTACTCCCAAGTTGACCGCATATGCCAAAATTAATTTCCCCTTATAGTCCTGGATGCCCACACTCCCACCCACCCAACCTAGGTTATGTTTGGCCGAGTTGTCAAAATTCAGCTTCAACCATCTAGGCTCAAGGGGGACCAATAACTAATAGATGTTAGGCATCAAATATTTTTTATTTGATTTCAAATCTTTAAATAGAGTTGTTTATTCAAGGACTGTGCATCAAAGCAACATCTACTTCAATAAAAATATATTTTTTGTGAGTACCTAAATACTTAATTTTACATTGGCTATTTGATTTTATTTTGTTATGGATCTTCATGTTAGTTCACATTCTATTCAATATGTGTGGGTATTAAGATTGATTTCCTTACAATTTTCCCTTTCTTTTTTACTCTATTTGAACCATTTATCCCTATATAATCACTAGTATTCAAAATAACACATTTCACATGGAATTTTATAAATAACTTGATTGTAGCTTAATCCCATTTGTGTTCATTTATAAGTTCTAGAATTAATTCTCTATTTGATCCAACCCCCATCTAGGATTAGGTCCATATTTATGCAACTCAACCTAGTTAGATGAAGAATTCCAAAATGAGCATATATCTTCTAAATATTAAATTAAAATTTTGGACTTTTACGTTTCCCTCTATTAGGCCATTGTGAGCTCACCTAAAGCCTAAAATGTTTCAACTACATGTTAGTATGTTGTATTTATGAAAAATAATTAATCCACTCAAAAAAACTAAAGAAAACATAGAATGAACACATATGCATACACTAATGGGCCTAGAAAGAATCATCTAGTGACATTAGCACTAAATCAATATTTAAGAGCATATTACATTATTTTTTATTTTCTTTGTTTAAAGTAATTAACTTAGAATCCTTATGGTTTTTCATATGAGGGAGATGCTATCAATATTGTATGTAAAATTTTTACTATACTACAAAATGATAATTAAAAGGTATTTTCCATAGTGTGTCAAATTAAGATATGTATATGAAGATTCAATTGAGTAGATTTCTTTCAAATTTCATAATCATGCTCCAATTTTAAACATTTTTTTAAAAAATATGAGAAACAAAATATATTTTTTAGGTTTTTCTAACAAAATTAAAAAATTAAAAACTTACTAATTATATTTAAGTATAATATTATTTTGACAAAGTACAATTTTTTTCTACCTCAAATTTATCTTATCAAGTAGTAAACATTAATATTTTTATGCCGAGAGGCATATTACAATGGCATACATCAAAAAGCAAAATTCAACGTAAAGAAAAACTCTTTAGTTTCAATTTGACGTTCAAATGACATTCAACTAGCATAATTACATTCATTGTATGTAGACGTTTTTTCAAGAAAATTTTAAGTAGATCTAAATTGATTTGATATCTTATTCACTCTGAAATATTTTAAATTTTATTTTAAAAATAAAATAAAACTGATGGTAATCTTGCTTTTCCAGGTTTTAAAATCAAATTAATTACAAAAAATTAAAACTAAATACTTAATAAATTTTTAAGTTTTTAGGGTGAAATTTATTAGTAACACAAATATATTTTTTATTTATTTATTTATTTTTAATAGTGTATTTTTTATTTTATTTTTAATTTTCAATAGTTTTTACTTTTTGAATACAAATTTAAAGAAATAATAAATTATTCTTATCCACTCTAAAATACTTGTTTTTTATATCATAATCAATTTTATAATGATTTCATTTTTATTATTATTAATACTGAGATTTAATATTCATAATTATAATTAATTTAATTATATTAATTAAATATTTATAATTGAAATAAAATACTTAGTTTCATGTAATAAATTTTCAAGTTTTTCAAGTTTATAGTAATTTTATTTTTTAGATTTTAAAATCAATTTATTAAAAAAGAAAATTCCAAACTAAATACCTAGTGTCATCTAATATTTTCAATTTTATTAAAAAAAAAAAATCAACAGTAATCTTGCTTTTTTAGATTCTAAAATCAATTAAATTAAAAATAAATAAAAACTAAATACTTAATAAATTTTTAAGTTTTTAGGGTGAAATTTATTACCAACACAAATATATTTTTTATAATTATAAAAAATTCAATGTATTTATTTTTAATTTTTTTTGTTTATTTTTCAATAGTGTATTTTTTTTTCAATAATTTTTTTTCTTTGTTTTTAAATCAGTTTTAAAGTTGTTTTATTCACATGTTCTTATCTTTCAATTCATGAAGACCTCTATCAAAAGAGGCTTTGTCTTTCAATTTCACTCTTTGAATTGTAGATTTCCCAGTGGAGAAAGAAGTATATGTATGTCTTGTTGTTCGATTGCATGAAAATTTTGATTTCCATTCAAGTTTAGCCTTTGTTGTCCTCTCCGATATTATCCAAAATTAGTTCATCTGCTTTCATAGTTTTTGTTTCATATTTTGTTATCAAGGTAGGAACAAAGCGATTCTGAGGGTGAAGTATAGATTCTTGAATCAAGAGAGAATTGTAGGTATGTCTCGCTACTATGGTTGTTACACTACTGAATTTGACTCCATTTTCTAATGAACATTCGTCGGTCGTTCGACAAACATTTGTCGGACAATCGACGAATTGACGAAAAAAAAAATTTCACCATTTTTTTGTCAAAAATTTGATGATGAATTAAACGTCAAAATAATGGCACAGATTCATCGGTCATCGACATCATAAAATGACTTAGATGTTCCTCAGAATATCGACACAAACTTTGTGTATCCACTGATGAATTACAACCAAAATGCAATTACAATGGCTCTTTTGAAGCGTTGAAACAACACCAAAAGTTCATCACCATTTCAATGAAATGGGAAAGGAGTTACGACAAAGCCTTCGTCACAGCTATAGAAACTTTATCAGACCTTTTTGGTGATTCGTCAGTGGCCTTCATCAAAATTACGATGAAACAATGCAATTTTAAAAAAAAATATATCCATTGAAGTGTACCATCATGGAGACTCTTGGCGATGAACACTGAAGCCAACAAATCGGTGAGAGATAAATCATTGGAATAGGATAGAAAACTCACTTTGATAGTCCATGTCTTGTAGATGACTTCCCTTGGCAAGACAAATCCAACGTCACACCAATTTGACCTCTTTAGGAGTTTTAAATAGACCTACACCATGTCATCACGGAGACTCTTGGTGATGACAACTGAAGCCAACCCATCGGTGAGAGATCAATCATTGGCACATGATAGAAAACTTACTTTGATAGTCCATGTCTTGTTGATGACTTCCGTCGGCAAGATAGATCCAATGTCACACTGATCTGGCCTCTTCAGGAGTTTTAAATAGACCTACACCATGTTATCACAAAGACTCTTGGCGATGACCACCAAAGCCAACCCATTAGTGAGAGATCAATCATTGGCACAGGATATAAAACGCACTCTAATAGTCCCTATCTTGTCAACTGATTACTTTCGTCGGCAAGTTAGATCCAATGTCAGAATGATCTGACTTGTTCAGGAGTTTTGAACGCTGCTGGTTATCAAGAAGACATTATGAGGGTCTCACTAATTAAATAAGTGTCTAAGAGCAAGTAAACAGATGGAACCTATTAATTTTCTTATTTTGGGGTTCTTTAAATCATAGAATTGATACCATCTTCTTATGTATAATGTACTTATATTTAGATTTGAATTTGAGACCAATTATCATTGCACATTCCATTTTACTTACACAGAGTACTCTATAAGCAATATATTGATATTGTCAAATGATTTATGGTGTTGTACAACTCTACCTATCATCATAGTTCTATTGTTCCCCCCTAGAGAATCCTACAAAGACAAGTTTACAATACCAAGTCAAATAATATGAAAAAGACTTACTTCCATACAAATTAAATGATTATTCTCACAATGGCAATTGTCTCATCACAACAACAATTCCATCAAAGGTTATCCATGCTTCATAAGAGATGATTGATCATACATACAGACTGCAAGATGGATTGAAGAGAAAATGTGTAGGGAAAATGCTGAACAGTGTCAAGAGAACAAAGCTTGTAGAACATATTCTTGACCTAATCAAGCTCTTGAACAACTTAAACAAAATTAAAATACTAAAACATACACGATACATGTAATGAACTTCCAATATCTTATATCTTTTTCATTAATGTAGAGGTAGGTAAAGGAGAAATAATTATAATTGTAACACTATTCATAGTCTAGTAAATTATGTTTGTAATTTGTGTTCAATGGACCTTAGTTTTATCATTATACTTCACATCTAATACCATATTTTAATCCATGGTTCAACTATCTCAGATCTAAAGAAGCACCTTCAATTAACCATTTAAAGTACTATAAAATAAGGTAATACTTTTACTTGAGAAAGATTAGGTACACTTGTAGGATTAAAGTTCTCACAATCATCAGGATTTATTGGCACACAGACACAACCTGCAACATATGAAGTAATGGATGACTACAAGTTAGTGAAATGGTCCTTAATATGTGACTGGTTTGCAAATTGATAAGTAGAAAATAAGGTTACAAATAGATCTACATGAAAAATTATGAGGACAAACTACTGTAATCATCAAAACAGATGAAAAGTGCAAAGGAAAGAGTCGAGCTACATCTCTAGAGCCTAAAAAAACACATGAAAGAAACATAAGGAAAAAAAAAAAAAAACCAGTTTTTGGATGAATAAAAAATGGTGCCTTTAGCAAGTGATTCATATGCTTTCACAACTGACAGGACATTAAGAATATTTTAGTCTTCCTCTATGAAATTAACTACTTAGAGGAAAAACCTAGAAACCAATATTATATACCTCCATGTCTAGCCGAGGGTAGGTATAAGAGAAAAAAAATTCCTCAATGCAATGCCAAAAAATATCAATGTGTGTGTAGGTTTGTATTACTCAAAATATCATTTCACTGCCTAAGAAAAAATACCAAAGTGATGTTTTAAATTTCAATCTTCACATAGGCTCCCTTATTGCTACACATGCATATACAAGCATTATTTGAGCTCTAAACTATTCAAATATTAAGGATTTAATTTGCTATAAGATGGAAAGTTTTTGTTTAGACATAATCCATCATCTTTTACATATCTTTATTCAGTCCTAGCACTTTAGATAAATTTGTGTAAATGAGACAAAAATGTGAATCTTTTATGACAAAGAAAATTCTTAAAAGGAGGGTGGAGAGAGAAAAGGGTAGGGGGCAAGAGAATGCTTGAATGTATAGCAAAGTATAACATTTTGATCATTATAATAATGAAATGAATCCCTTATTCACCCTGGTCTTGTCAGGCTCATCTATGAGCATTTCCAAAACTTACCCGCTTTGCCTAAAAATGTTGCTACTGGAGAGTTGGATGATGAGGATACAGAAAGTAGTAGGGAGAATGATCTTATGGCCCCTTTTTCTTTTGTTCACAATGGTACTAAAACCAATGACCCTCAATCCCTTTCTTGCCAGAATGTCCTTGAGGGTTCTGCTCTACCTTCTTGTCTTAACCCCCAACCTTCGCTTGGTTGCCCTATGTTGGGTTATGCTTCGCCGTCTTGTCTTAATCCCTAGCCTTCGCCTAGTTTCCCTACCCCAGGTTTGGTCTCTAGGTTTAAAGGTGCCTCGGTTATGAAATTGGTTTCGTACTCTGGGAATTCTTTGGAAATTCATTCTGAAAATCCTATGGCTAGTAAGGAGTCGGTCCCTAGTGCCCCTACATCTGGAAGATTTGTGAATGCCCCTAAAAGACCCCCTAATCAAGATGAAATTAATTCTGCCCCGAATAACTTCAAGTCTAATGACATAATGAGTATGGCAAAAAATAGTGCTAATGGCCTTTTCACTATTCTTAAGTGGGCCCATAAGGAAATTATGTGATTTGAATGGTCGTAATATAAATCTTTGCAACATAGTCATGGAGTTGGAGCAGAAGGTGAATAGTAGCCGTAAGGAGAATGATGGACAGAACACCCCCTTAACGGAGAAGAGACAATAGTTGTAGAAGGAAAGATTGTCTAGGCTGGAGAGCAACATGTCCAAGATTGGCAAAAATATCAAGGCTACTGTGGAGCATAATTACAAAATTGCCAAGCATAATACCATTATCATTAATGCTATGGTGGAAAGGTTGGAAAAAAATCAAAAGGGCTCGCTGTTCATGGACTTGGATGTGGACAGAGGTTGTAGCAGAGATGTTGGTGAAGGGATTTCGACTCACACCCGGGCTAACATGAAGAGGAAGGTCCCTGCTTCTTCACATATGGTTCAAATCCTCAAGCAGGGAATACAGGAAATGAGTGAAGTTGAGAAGGAAGCCGAGGAGTTTTTTAACTTCATGGAGTAGTGTTGTTGTTGTTTTCTCTAGCTTTTTGGTGGTCCTTTTTTGGACCCTATTGTCTCTTTGTTGTTGTCTTTTCTTTTTGGGACAGCTGTCTGTTCTCTTAGACTTTTTTTGCTCTATCTTTGTATGTTTAAACTTTGTGGTTTCAGTTCCCTGTAAAACTTGTTTTTTCCTTTTCAAAAACAATGAAATGAATCTTAAGATTGAAGCATTAATATCATTTACAACATTTATGATCAAGAATAAATGTAAGTAGAGAAACTTTTGCATACCTACAGATGGTACAAAATTTCATGGTTAAGTGTAAGCCTCCCATCAACAACAAGATCCAAATATCCATGTATCTATCTCAATCAAGCCTCTAAAACCTTTAGAGTTGTCAATTTTTCCACTAACCTTTTATGCACAAAAGTCAAATTTTAGAGTTATGTCACCAGTAAAAACAGAAGAAACAGAGCTTTGAAACCAAATCCACACACAACACATTGTGGTATTCATACAAAGCCATACAAACAAACTAAAATCAGAACATTGGAATCGAAACAACTTCAAATTATGATGTAGGGCATGGATTCAGGGTATAAAGAATCATTTTTCTGCCACCATAGTGAAAATTTAGCACTTTCTTTCATCTTTGCATATTGGTTTGATGCTTCAAACGATGCATTTCTTATATTGAAAAGTGCATTACCTTATTGAGGTTCTCTTTGTTTCGAGAAAAGTTTAATATTCTCTACTTAATAGGGCCAACCACGTGATGGTGGAAGCTCATTTGGCTACCCCCCCCCCCTCACATCACTCTCAATTCCCCATACCCAATCATATAACATTAATCATTCATTCATCCATTAATAACATATTCACATTCATTCATTAACATATAATATTCATTCTTTTAGTTTTTACATATTATCAAAAATATGGTTGTCATGATATCATTACAATCACTTTTTTTTGTTTCTTTTTTAAATCTAAATTTTTTTGAAGTGGAGTATCATTTTCTAAATAATTTGTCCCCCCTTTAGTTGTTATTCCCTTTACTTGTGATCTTAATTTACACCTAGTCGTTTGCTCATGATGTGGATGCCACTACAAGGGGGGGTCTGCTGCAATAACAAAGAAATGTTAAATTAATATGTTTTATTATTATTGTTAGAAGTATTTCATTAATTAAAAGAACATTAGAGTGGTTCTCTTTACCTGATGGGTCCACATCATGTTCCTAAACTTCTGTTATAGACTCATGCTAAACACCCTATAAATCTTGATCTGTAGTTGAAACACGAAAGGTTACATTAATTAATACACCAATTAAAATCAAATATGTTTAAAAGAACATGAGAGTGGTCCTCTTTACCTAATTGGGCCAAATCGTGTTCTTGATCTTCTCTAGGCTGATCATGCTCAACACGCTAATCACGATCTACATGCTCTAAAGCTGAAACACGAAAGGTTACATTCATTAATACACCAATTACAATTAAATATGTTTAAAATAACTTTAGAGTGGTCCTCTTTTCCTAATGGGGCCACATCATGTTCCTGATCTTCTCCATCCTAATCATGCTCAACATGTTGATCACACTCTACATGCTCTAAAGTACTGGGATGCACACCATTACCTTCATCTACAGGTTTTGCTCCACCCTCACCAATGTCATGTGCAGTATTATCATTTCTTGAATGTTTAAAACAAATAGGCATGTAGTTACTTTATGGTGGAAATTAATATTGAATAGATTGCACAAGTATTCAATTTTAAATAAACTTTATTGAGTTTATTTACCTACGTGTCGGATGCAATGGAAGATTGTGTTTTCCTAGTCAAAACTCTTAGGCATTCAGCCACGACTCCGTAGCCTTGTTGGAAACCAATCTTTATGTCCTCTTTTGTGGGAACTCTATTGAATTCAGAGCCCTACATTTTTGCATAAGATCATGAATTTTTCTTCTATGGTGTGATAAAACCAAAATTGTTTTCAATTTATTATTTGGATAAAATATTTTATTTATTGATACTTACAATTTGTGCGGCTAATTTCACATAACCACCAGAGCCAAGTTTGTGTTGCAAAATTTTTTCTAGTCTTGCCTTTGTTGCCTTCGATGTGTCAGACAGCCTATGAAAATTTTGAAGTACGTTAGATTATGTAAAAAGAAAGAGTAATCAGTATATAATTACATTGTTGATAGTATCACATACCTTCCTTGGCCCGGTGGTGTCTTTCCTTTTTTATTTTCAGCCTTCTCTTTTCCATCTGACACCAGCTCCTTCCACTCCCTCTCTGGAATCATGGGGGGACGCTCGTACTTTTTTTTCTTCTCTAAATATGACCTATATTGGTCCCTCACATACTTTAGATAGGTACCAACTTTCTTAAGGACCTTGGTTCGGTTGAATTTTTTATCACAAAAGAGCACAACTAAACAATTAATGAGCTCATATTTTAAATCTTAATTTTGGGCATTCCACCATGTACGTATGGTGGGCCTGAAGAGCTCCAATGTAATATCACTTAGATGTTTATAAAAACAATCATTTCCTACAAAATGATCATGGGATCAATAGTCTAAAAAGAGCGATCAATAAGTAAATTTTAATTAGATTATATATAATAATAATTAAAACATTTTAAAGTACTTGGGACCTTCTCTATCTTTATGGGAACGAAATCCTCAGTCACCACAAATGTGACTGGAAATGTTTCCATATTAGTAATACGGGAGGATCCAGGAAATGCTACTAAAATATCACCAATACTAGTGGCCTCTACATCCCCAGGTACATGTCCTAACATATGTTCTGGCATGTGTTCCTTGCCAAAGGGAAAACTAACGGATGTGTGCATGGTATGTGTTTTTGGAATTTTAGATGACAATATAGGCACAGATGATGGGGTCAAATGATGTGATGTATGCACAAGAAGATCAAGATGGACACTTGTACCAACCCCTACAACTTGGGAAACACTTGCAATACCCTGATCATGGCCAGGAGCATCATGAGGACACAAAAAATCCTGTAAAAACAACACATATTTTTGTTCATGACATAAAAGAGTGCAAAATATAAAACCATGAATGAACTTATGTTATAATTAAAGACCTCATGATAGCTTACTTGCAAGATTTGTGATCTCTCAGTCCATATTTTAACCCTCTCTCTTATCTCACTTGTTTGAGGCACTATGAATAACAACTTAAGGATTTCTTCATTGCATTTTTTTGGGTCTTCCTTATCATATTGAGAGGGTTTGTTGAATAAGTGATGTCATCATCACATAATATTGGCTGCACCTCCCTATGGATTCTCTTGTCTTTTGTTGGTGCTTTTCCCCGATCAGTCGATTACAACAAGAATATTAAAAATATTATTGAAATTAACCCAATAAACTTATGAAAATAGCATAATAATAAAACATTTTTCTCATATCTAATTTATACAACTACAATGAGGTAAACATGTCAGGTAGAAGAGTTTGAAGATACATCATGATCTGTGCTCTAGGTCGGAGCCTTCTCTATACAATCAATGTCTCGATGTGACAAAAATTAAATATAAAAAAACATTACCAAAATGAAACCAATAAACTTACGAAAAAAAGAAGAATAAAATGGTATATTGGAGTCATTAATTGGAGGTTGGGTAAAATGGTACATAGTACGTACCACCCCCAAGATAACTGTGTTTGTAACTAAGTGATTCAAATTGTAATCGATTAGCAACTCTTCCCTTGTAGTTATTGATTTTATCGCACATACAAATACATGGTTTCCCTTGCATGCCTCGAATATGCAATTGGGTTCCTTATTTGTTGACCTAGGTCATGTACTATTTATAAACCCTGCAATATTCCCTGATGCTTTTGGCCTTCCATCAATGTACATAGCCACCCCTTTATTTCCATCCTTATCTTTTAGCTGTATATAATTTGTTGATAGTGCATACCTATGCATACTTTGTGTATATCAAACCAATTGCATCCAATCTTTGTAACTATAACAAGGTCTAACATACTCCATCAATTTAGTAATTTTTTCATAATAGACCTTTATGTCGTCCATGAAAAATAGGCCCAAACCATGTAATGACAATGGTGTTATGCAAGATATCCTCTCGTTCACACAAAAATTAGTGTTTATTGGAGGAATTTCCTTGGGTACCATTGTTTCTGTAGATGTTTTTACCTCAAGGGCACCTCAACATCGCCTATTCTCTCATCATCATAAGAACATGACCCCCCTTCAACAAGAAAAAATTCCATGCGTTTATAGAATTTGGTTCTAATCTTTTGACCTCTAGTTGATCTCCCTCTTTTAGACATACTACATATCTCTGTTTCCTCTTCTCTTCCTAAATTTCCCCCACTCGAGGAAGACAAATCTGACCAATACCTATTTGGCGGTACCTACACTCATAAGGATGTTGGATGAATTTCTTTCATGGTGATGTGATCCTAAGGTGACATTATGATTAATCTATCATTTCATCGTTAGAATTTTACAAGTTATAAGGTAATCAAGTCTTGATAGATTGCAAGTTATTGTTACTACCATCAAAATGTGTCCATCACAAATCAAATCTACTTAATGTTTTAACTCCCAAACTTTGTAACAAGTGTTAAATGTGACTATGGCCCACCAGTTACACAACCAAGGCCTAAAATGTATTCTCTAATTTTAATAAAATGACATTTTCTCTTTATTCAAGTAAATAAAATTGAAGGGAAACACCACCAAGTGGTTTATTGGACACCTACATGACTAAAAATAGTAAAAAATTTACATTGAATTTCCATATGTCTAAGTGGTTAATGGGGAGGGAGTGTGTACTAGGCCTAGTCAAGTCATCATAAGTTTATGCTTTAGCAATAAATTTTTTTTAAGTCATCTTAAATCTTCCTATGTCTAATTACTAGGAGACTTTTGGTATGTTTTAAGGTAGGATGATTGATGAAAGAGCCTAAAGAGCCTTTCTTCATGGTATCTAAGTACACATAGTAGCGATCTTCTCTTATATGGTTGGACATGATTTAAAGAACTTAGCTAGGAATTATTCATTTAACCTAAAGTTTTCTCATAATGCCATCATTGGAAAAGTATGATCAAATTATTCTATAATCAAGAATTGGTCTATGTGCCTGTAGTAATCACTATAAATGTTTGTACTTGGATAAAATGACTAATTGCATCAAGTAGGAGAGAATCAACTTTGAGTTCTTCAAAGATTATATTCCTCTATTCATAATTTTTAAGGGTTGTGTGTGGAGGAGGTTATCACTACCAAGAAGGGAGGATACATATCCTTGTGATGGAACTTCAAAAATTTTCTCTTTGTGTTCCATTTTTATCTTTCCTTATGTCTTTGGTCATCTATGGTGTTTGGGAAAAGCCTAAGGTTGGGGTTTTACCTTTGTCTTCGTGTAAAACCCTAGTGTTTATCTTACGCCTTGGATGGGATCTTTTGGGCTGTTACTTTTTGGAATATCACAAGGCAGTCCAATTGGCTAGTGACACGTGTGATTTATAGCCTTATGCTTGTTTGATCCTTCTTTTTCTATAAGAAGCATTTCAAGGTCAGAAGTATGGGTTAGCAAGTTAGATATTTTTGGTCGAGTCTAGATGAAGTTGTAGAGCAAATTGTAAAGTCTGATGGTTTTAGGGAAAATGAAATTTAGGTTTTGAGTCATTCTATAGTAGGTTTTGAATTCATGGGGATTTGATGTTCTACAATAGTACTAACATTTGAATTGATATGGTTAATTCAAACTCATGTCTCTCCATTGTACAAGCATATCTGAATTTTGAATAAAATGATCAAGGGTTGTTTCATTCATCTCACAAGTGTGGTGTGAATGATTCTTGTTTTAGCTTTAATTCAAGGAATTAATTAAAATGCTTGAATGGGATTTTAGGTGGATATGTTATGTATAAGGATTTGATAAGTAGTATTGAGTTAGAGTACATATTGATGAGATTGTAAAGCAATGTTATCAAGGATCTTATATGTTATGTGTTAAATCTGTCATAAACCCTTACATGCTTATAAATTTGACTCCTCCAATGGATATATGGCACTGATTTAAGTTGTACTTATTCGTATGGTTCTGTATTTGTTTTCCTTTACCTAGAGCTTGCTAGAAATTGCAAATCAATTACTATCTTATACTATGAATTGTTGTTGTAGTTATCTCATGCTCTAAATAGTTGATATTATTGATAAATAACCAATTCTATTCGGTATTATCCTATTATGTTGAGCTATTAAATGAGATTATCTATTGTTGTTAATGTTGTTTATGATGATGGTGGAGAGGTTGTAAATGAATTAAGGGATCACCCTCCTAGGTCTTGCAGAGCCCAAAGTGTAGGCTTGAGGTCTTTAAAATCCTCGTCAGTTGGTCTAGGTCCTTCGAGCTTCCCTTTACTAGAATTGACAATTCCATAAGTAGATTAGAAGATCAACCTGCTTACTGTAAAAACAACCAACACCTTGCATATGTTTGTGGTGGAGCTATTAAAGAATAATTGTATGCCTCTATTTCCATTCATTAGATCTACCTTAGCCTAGCATATACTTGGGCTAAGTCTACAATTGCTTCAAATTCATGCAATGAAGGCTATGTGTGATGAAATCCTAGACCTCAACCAAGATATGGGTAGATTATGGGAGTTTTTACAAGACATAAGGCTGGTCGATAAAAATGTGAAAGACTAAGTTATTTTATTTTTTCTATCTTATCGTATACCATTTTACGAGAATGGGGGTGCCAATGTACGAGAAGATCTTTGGAAAATAGGCATGAAAATTGCAGGTTAAAGAGAATGGGGTGCCAAACTTATAGTACTCATTTCCCTTTGGTCATTGATTTTCCCTGAGTGCCCTCAACCTTGTCCTCGGCGCTAGTATTGATCTTGTTTTCACTCCTCCAAACTCTTCCTTGGCGCTGATATTGTCCTTGTTTTCACTCCTCCAAACTCTTCATCGGTGTTGGTATTGACCTTGTTTTAACTCCAAACTCTTCCTCAGTGTTGGAATTGACCTTGTTTTCACTACTCCAAACTCTTCCTTGGCACTGGTATTGACCTTTCACTTCTCCAATTTCACGAGCTACAACCTGGTTTCGTTAGGTTTTACAATATGTTAATTAAATTGAAAAATTTTGCGCCATTTAGCTAGGTTTTAATATTCTACAATATAGTTAAGTATATAATAGCTATATTTTACACAATAAATAATATAATTATTCAACTTATTATAATTATATATTATATTCTTTAACAAAATTATTAAATATGTATAAAATTATTATAATTAATAATTAATAATAAGTATATTTTTATATAATACAAAATATAATTAATATAATATATATTAATATGAGAGAGAGAAACTAAATTTTGATTGGTTGTTTCATGTCAACAATCTAAGGATGGCATGTGTCCTTGGGGAGTTATGCACAAGGTAGCATGACATTTGATTAAAGATATGATAATTCTCCTTTAAGACCTCTTCAATGTACCCACTGCACACTTAAGGAGACAAAAATAAATATAGGGAAGAAAATATAGAGAGAGAGGGAGATAATAACAAACATACAAATAGAAAGGGAGAAAAAGAGATAGAGAGAGGTAGAGAGATAAAGAGATAAGGATGAATGGATAGAGATATAGGGAGGTTGATTGATATATCTCTCCCTGTTGCTCTCTATATCTCTATGTCTCCCACTATCTATGTCACTCCCTCTTCCCCCCTCTATCTATTGAGCTATCTCTCCCTCTCCCCCCTTCTCTCTCATTCACTCCATCTCTCCCTCCATCTCTCCTACTCTATATCTCTATCTCTATTTCTCTTTTTATCTTCCTCTCACTCCTCTCTCTATCTCTTTCTATCTATATCCCTTTCTCTCCCTCCCCCTCTCTATCTCTCTCCATCTCTCCCTCCCTATCCCCCCTATCCATTGACTCTCTATCTCCACCTCTCTTCCTTTCTCTTCCCATATATCTCCATCTCTCTTTATCTTCCCATATATCTCTATCTCTCTCTCTTTCTCTTTCTCTCCCCATCTATCTCTATCTCCCCATCTATTAACTAAGAAGCCATGCAAGCATACAATATTATATGTTGGTAAAACTATAATAATGTTTTATTAAACTATAAGTAACACTTATCTTTCTAATGTCAAGCCTTCTTATAAAAATAGTGTTTCATTAAACGATAAGTAGATTAGTGTCACCACTCTTCATTCAACATGAAATGCCAAATGTAGCAATTATTTTGTTTCTTTTTTCAAGTCTCATTAACCAAGCTATTTACTGGGTTGAATAAAGTTGTGTTATGACCCTTCATCTCTTTAAAATAATTAGACAATATTAGCGAGATCAGGAAGGGAAGAACTAAACTCCTTGAAAATAGGGGTAGTTGTGGGTTTGTTGGTTTTCTTTGAATACTATATACTTAGCTCCTCTAGGATAAATAAATCACTTTAGATCATTTTCTTAGTTGTGTATCCTAACTAATATAGAGTAAGCTTTTTCATTTTAATTGACTACTACATAATAGTTTATGTGTTGAAATAATTGTATCCATTCTTTGTAGTTTTTACATTGGAATACAAATCACATTTAATTTCATGCCAATATACTTCTTTCATAAAGATATTTGTTTGAAATAAGTGCTTCATAAATCATCTAATCAAATCACAATTAACCTATCAAAAAGGCAATAGGAATTTTCTAAAGAAAAGAACACTTGACCCAATCATAAGTGTATGGCCTTCGAAGAAAGGAGTGATCCACCTTAGCAATAACAACTACTTGATTTAGACCTAGGTATGTGTAGGATCATGATGGACCAGAAAGCGGCAACATGAGAAAAGTAGAGTTTTGAACTCGCCAAAAAATGCAAAAATCCAGAGTTGACTTTTTTTTTTGGGTTGGGTGTCAGTACATTGCTCCATAGCAATTCCCAAGCCAAAGTACTAAAAATCGAATATCTAATTCATGTCTAATATATAATTTAAAAAACAATTTAAAATGTAATATTTTGGTGCTACAAATTGGATATCCGATCTAAATTGGATATCCAATTTTTTCACACATATACCCAATAGTAATTAGGAGGTGGAGGGAGGGAGGGAAGAGAGAGAGAGAGAGAGAGGGAGAGGGAAAGGGGGAGAGAGAGAGGGAAAGGGAGAGAGAGAGAGAGCGAGAGAGCGAGAGAAAAAGAGAGGGGGAGAGATAGAGAGATAAAGAGAGAGGGGGAAAGGGAGAGGGAAAATAAGAGAGAGGGGGGAAAGGGAGAGAGAAAGAGAGAGAAAGAGAAATAATTAGCAGGGGGAAGGGAGAGGGGAAGAAGGAAAGAAGGGGAGAGGTAGAGAGAGAGAGAGAAAATTAGGAGGGGGAAGGGAGAGAGGAAGAGTGTTGAGGGTACAGGATAGAAGGTTTAAGTGTTTAGAGTTTAAGGGTTTATGGTTGAGGTTTTAGGGATGAGGGGGTAGGAGGGAGAGATTTCAAAGAGAGAGAGAGAGAGGGAGGGAGTGGGAGA
>VDFB02379711.1:242469588-242487306 GCA_007258455.2 Sequoia sempervirens
GAGAGATAGAGGGATTCAGTGAGACAGAGAGGTCAGGGGTGGGGGAGAGATAAAGAGTAGAGGGTTAAGGGTAGACGGTAGAAGGTAGAGGGTTAAGGGTAGAGGGGAGGGAGATAAGAGTGAGTGAGAGAGAGACCTGAGAGAGGGAGAGGGGGTAGGAGGGTGAGACTTGAGAAAGAGGGAAAGAGGGAGGGAGTGGGATCAATAGAAACCTATATGATGACTTCCTGGATCAATTTCCCTTGTCAACAAATGATAGGAAGAAGGGATTAGTTTTGATGTGAGGAAAAACCCTAGGGGAGGGATTAGTTTATAATTGTTTCAATATAGCCTAATGGAGCTTCAACTTTTTCTCCTTGTGTTCCTTTCCTGTCCTATCTTATGTTATTGGTTTTTTATGGTGTTGTGAAAATCCTAAGGTTGGGGTTTGGTCTTTCTCTTCATGTTAAACCCTATTGTTTATCTTATGCCTTGGGTGGGATCTATTTTGCTATTACTTTTAGAGGGGTTTTAAAAACAACTTATGCCCCATTGTTTTGTCTAGGCTGGGTCCTCTTGGTCTTATTGTTTTAATTCCTTTGCGTGATTTTATTTTTCACTAAGTCTTGGATGGCCCCGTGCTTCATCGTTTTAAAACAACTTATGTCATTGTTTATCATCTGCCTAGTGATGTCCCCTCGTTCTTTTAATAAATGTTTTATTTTGTAGGCGTGACTATTGATCAATTATCATTTGATCTCAGTCATTCGCTATCATCCCACGATGACCCCACCACACTGCTTTGGTTGATTGCTATATCGCAGAAAGCACCATGTGTTTCATCTGGTGAAGCTGAAGGAACAATGAAATACTTTGGTAAATTAATTTGGCTTTAATACATTATTTAGTAGGTTACTAAAGCATTTTTGAGATGCACGTGTTTCAAATTAGTCGATATGTTATGATCTCGGTGGGGAAGATGCTCGACAGTTAATGGAAAAGTTGGTGACTATATTGAAAGAACAAGATTACCGATGATTAAGATCTACGGTTCCCCACTATCGTGTGATCAGAAGTTGCAAGGTCTTTACTGATTACGATATCACATATGAATGCCATGTGGATTTCCTTGGAAGCCTATGGTATGGTGGGACCTTATGACCACGCGGATGATTGTGATAGTTGTTTTGAAGGAAATCCTTCGATGATCTGATCAAAGTGAAGGATTGACGGATAATATTTAAATCTGCATCAAATACGATTGGAGTCGTTCATGCAGTGTATGAGCAAGCTTTAATGGCAAATGAGACACTTATTGGAATGATTTGATTGAAATAAAAACAATTCTCCTACTATTATTGTATCATAAAGAATTCAAGTATTTTTACAAAGTAGTCTCGAAGTCGAAGACGAAGTTAAGAATTGCTATAGCAAGAAGTTGGAGTTTCTGCAAACACAAAGCCGTGAGTTAATTTTTGTGTCTCTTGGTTATTTTGAAGCTGAATTTGGGAATATTTGTTCTATGCTTGTTGTAGGGCTTGTTGCTAAATGTTTAATGGCTATAGCTTAACTAAATTGTGAGAAATTGCAGTGTTTTATTCTGTAATTTCATATTTCTGGTTAGTCCTAGTTGTTTAATGTTTGAAATTGTAAAGAGGCCCTAGTTTATCTAAGATGGCACCGCCAAAGAAACATTCTGTCCAAATTGATTATTTAAATTGGAACCTATATGATAACTTCCTGGATCAATTTCCCTTATCAACAAATGATAGGAAGAAGGGATTGGTTTTGATGCGAGGAAAAATCCTAGGGGAAGGGTTATTATATAATTGTTCCAATATAGCCGATGCTAGGGTTCCTCTCACAGGTTTGGAGATGTTTAGATTATGGTATGGACTGAGGAATTTTTCTCACCCCTTTTTGAATAGTTGGATGTATGATTTGGGGAAGCTAGTGGTGCCAAATGTGTTCTCTGATGTAGAGTGCCTAGGGTAGTTGCTGCACGATATGACCCTGTCACAAGGGTAATCAGAGATAATGATGGAAGGGTTATGTTATGCATTAATAGAGAAGAATTCCAACAAGTTTTTGATTTGAGTGAGCCTAGTTTGTACTTGGTTTCGATCAATCTTGAGGAGATGAAGCAAGAATATGGGAAGTTGAAGTCACTTTTTAGAGCCAGGTTGCTCCCACCTCATTTGGCTAGGGCAGGAGATCCAAGATTTCATATTATCCCTAGTGACCAAGAACCTTTCAAGTTTAAACTATTTTTCAAATCATTTCTTGGCCACTTTTTATTCATTATGCCCGATTCTAGGTTTCAATCCTAGTACTATGATTCCCATTGCTTACATATTCATGGGGGTGCAAATACAACACCCTAACTTCTCTGTAACTTATGATTTTTTTTATTTCTTGGATAAAAGGATACATGAAGGGTTGTTGAAGTTGTAGAAAAATGATACAGGCACTCAATTCTTTTTGTATTCTTTGTTAATGTATATGTTCTTGTTCAAGAATGCTAACTTTTTCTCTGAGAAAATGGAATTAAGGCAATTAGTTGATGGAGAAAGATTGCCAATACAAATATGGGCTACAGATTTATCTTGTAATAAGGAAAGCACTAGTTATGTGCAATTTGATAATTGTTTTGCTTCTAGATTGAAGGCCAGACTGATGGTGAATGTACCCAGGATTCTTGAGGAATTTCATTATTTCCTTAGACCAAAGGGGAGGAGGCTAGAATTGAAAGTCTGCCATAACTGGGGTGACATTATTCCATACCCAGTCAACACTGTTTTGAGGGTGTATGGTTTTCAAGGGACCCCTAATAAATTGCCATACAATGTGCCACCAAGAGTGGGGTTTGCAGAGGTTATGTGGCAGATTGGTTGTATCCATGAGGACAACCTTACTGGGAAGGGTAAAGGAACTTTTTTCCTAGATTATACAGTGGTATCAGATTTTGTATTTTCAAAAGGAGGATGGGTGCATTTTGGAAAATTCTTTGAAGATTACCGTTTGAAGTGTGGTCCAAAGCAGAAACATGATCTTGAGGGTTTCTTTTCCTTTTCAAACAAAGAATAAAAGGTGGTAAGTTTGTGCATGATTTCAACTTTCCTGAGGATATGATTAGAAATGAATTTGACCTAAATAGTCAGGAGTTGAACAAGGAGAAATGGATAGCTTATGATAAGCTATTGGATATTGTACACAAAATGGATCCAAAGTATGATCCATTGTTGGAGTTTAGTCCACGCCATAAGAAAATTGACTTTCTAATGGAGAACTTCAAAGAAATTGTGGGCACCTTGAGGACCAAGAAGACAAACTTAGAATTGAGTCTGAGTGTACAGGAACAAGGTGCCAGGACAATTGGGACAAGGCCAACATACCAACCTATAGAAAGGTGGCCCATTTATAGGAGGAAAAAGGATGACAACAATGATGAGGAGGAATTGGATAGAAAAGGAAAAAATAATGAAATTGCCTAACAGTCAAGACCAAAATTCAAAATGCCTAGGGCAATTAAAATCATTGATTTGGAATCATCACCTATTGATAGTCCCTCATCACCACCATTTGAGCCAAGCCCTAAGATCCAAAGAACTAATCAACAACAAGAGGATTTAATGGATGAAATTGTTGTTATTGATCAGGATATGCAGATTGGTATGCCTTCTCCTCCTGGGATAGCTGACTCGGTTTTATCCGACTTGGATATGAAAGGTAAATATGTGCAAGATGCAAGGATGAAAGCATGCAAGAATTTTCTATATGATGATGCATTTTTAAAAACTCCTATCTTCTTGCAATTGGTATGGAGGATGAAATTTGAAGAATACCATGATAAGTGTAAGAAGAGAAGATAATTGAGGCCTGACAGGTTAGACCGGGAGAATGATGATGAAGTGAAAGCTGAATTAATGGATGAATTCAAGAACATCACTCCTGAGGAAGAAAGAAAACTGGTAAGTCAAGTTGGTGTCTTGATTTTACCGAAATGGGACATTGTAGATGTTGTAGCTTTTAATGCTATTCTAAAGTCCAAGCATCCCTTGCAAGACTCTGAAGAAGAGGTCAAGGTAGCGTTGCAAGATTCTACCTTTAGTGAAGAATATGAGACCTTGGAAATTTGGGCATTGGCCCCTCAAGGGAAAAATCCAAATGTTATTGATATTAACCCAAATTTTAGAGGAGGGTTAATAATAAAGAGGGCTTTAGAGACCTCAACCACTGAGGCTACTAATTTAACTGTAAATGTGGCCAAATTGGCCCAAAAGACTGCTGAAAGAGAGGAGGCTGAAAAGAAAAACCTAATGGAGAAATATAATCTTTTAATTGAGGAGTACAGTAAGATACAACAAAGGAATATTGAAATGAAAATTGAGGTTGATAGGTTAAGGTAGAAACAAATTGGGGAAACATCAAGTGCTCCAAGGATCAATACATTTCCTTCTACATCAGGGTCAGTGCCTCTTGCTTCTCCTATTGTTTCCACACCAAGGTCTCCTAGTGAAAATCCTTCCCTCACCCCTTCTTTAGAACAAATTGATGAAGAGGTAGAATGCTCTGTTGATCCTACGAAGAAGTAGCTAATGCACAAAATTGAAGAATTATAGGCATCATTGAAGGTAAGTGAGGGATACCTTTTAAAGAAAAAGGAGATTGTTACTGTTATCTTAAGGCATTTGAATGAGAAAGTTGATAATATGTTATCATCTATATATTCTTTATATTGTTTATTATTAGATGCAATAGAGAATATTTATAGGGATCAAGAGGTAGTTATACCATTAATTGAAAATTGGATCCCTAGGACGACTGATTTAGATATAATGTATAAGGCCTCAAGGTTTGATATAAATAATAGGCCCCAATGATTAAGGCCTACTCAAGTGTTGGTTAACTCATTTCAAGGTTTTTAGACCTTACCAGATGACTTGAGTAGGAAGATCAAAGAGTTGGTGAATAATTTTGATGATTGGGATAACACATTGTTACCTGACATAATTAATGAGCAGGGGAATATCAGGTCACTCCAACAATGGCAGGATCAAGAAAATGAGGTCATCAATGATAAAATTAAATTAATTTGTGATGACTCAGATTATGATTTTTTGGTGAGCTATATGGACAAAATCATTGGCACCAACTCATTTTTGGAATCTTTTGAAAGAGAGGAAAATTAGGTAGCAATTAAATACACACCTTATAATGTCAAGGTGAAAGAGGCAATTAATTTTGACTGGCCAACTGATGAGGAATATCAAAAATAGGTAAATAAATATTTAACTAAGGAGGAGTAAAAGAGTGGGCTACTAACGGTTGGCAAATCAACTATTGCAGTTACAACAAAATTCCAGTTTTGATTTTGGTGGCATTCTTGGCGCAGGATTCTTGAGGCTCTTTTGTTGTTGCATTAACCTTTCACAGCATGCACGATGAACATGAATATTCTCTAGGGTGATGGATGTTGTAACAATTTTTGGAATATCACCAGGTGCTCCATTTGGCTGGTGACATGTGTACTTTCTAGCCTGATGCTTGTTTGTTCCTTCATTTTCTATAAGAAGGATTTCAAGGCCAAAAGTACGTGTTAGCGAGATACATAATTTTGGGTTGAGTCTAGGTGAAGTTACAGAGCAAATTGTAAATTATGATGGTTTCAAGGGAAATACAATTTAGGTTTTGAGTCATTCTGTAATAGGTTTTGAATTCATGGAGATTTAATGTTGTATAATAGTACTAGCATTTGAGTTGAAATGATAATTTCAAACTCATGTCTCTCCATTGTGCATGCATATCTAAATTTTGAATAAGATGACTAAGGGTTTTTTCATTCATCTCACTGTTGTGGTGTGTATGATCCTTGATTTAGCTTTAATTCAAGGGATTAATTAAAATGCTTGAATGGGACTATAGGTGGATATGTTATGTGGGTAAGTGCAAGAAGTTGGGTCCACATTCAAGGGAAGTGTGATTTTTCAGCTCTAAAACAAGCACCCATTCATATTTTAGAATAGGTACACATTTTAAAGTGGGTACTCATTCCAAAAGGTTTGAAACTCATATTACATGTTTTTTATTTGGATTTAGGCTTTGAAAATGAATGGTAACTCAATACTTATCCTTGGACTTCCAAGTACAAGGTCATGGCAATTTCAAGAGAAAAACCTAATTTTGGCAATATACTTGATGAAGTTTCTTTCAAAATTGTTTTATGAAATTAAAACCCAATATAGATAACAATGTCTAGTTTTTAAATATATAATTTTTTAATGATTTTATTATTTTTATATTTTCTAATTAATTATGAGGAAAATGGTCCACAAACTTCAAATTTCAGGTTTTTGTATTTTTTTAATAACTTTTAATTTGTTAATTTTATTGTTAACAAAAAATATGGCATCAATCTATAAAAAAATATTTACACAATGAAGAAAATAAAATTCAAAAAATTATAACTTTAAGTCAAGTTATGGTGTCTGCACACATGGGTTTTAAAAACCAGCAGTTAGGGAAAATAGAAAATTAATAAATAAAAAAATATTGATAAAAAAATTATAAATAAATATCCTCATCAATCTTCATTATAATTCACATCTTTCCGCAAAAGGAATCAAACAAATACTTTTATTTAGGTTGAATTATGGTGTTTGTACACATGCATGGTATGGTCCTAAAAAAGTGACTTATAAAAAGTGGTTTTTATACATAAGTATTAAAAATTATTTTGTGTCATCTAGGTATTAGAATAAATTATATATTTGAAAACTAGACTCAAAATACTAAATTTCATATTACTAATTTTTTTAAAGATTCAATGTGTAAGTGCTTCAAATTTTAAGTCCAACTATGAAAATTTCTAAAAATCAAGAAAAACACTTCCACTTTTTGAACATTTTGTGGACCCAACTTCTTGCACCTACCCATGTATAAGGATTTGATAAGTAGTATTGGGTTACAATGTATATTGATAAGATTGTAATGCAATGTTATTAGGGATATTATATGTTATGTGTTAAATCTGTCATAAACCCTTAGATACTTATGAATTTGACTCCTACAATGGATATATGGCACTGATCTAAGTTGTACTTATTCGTATGATTCAGTATTTGTTTTCCTTTACTTGGAGCTTGCTGCAAATTGTAAATCAATGACTATCTTATACTGTGAAATGTGTTGTAGTTATCTCATGCTCTAAATAGTTGATAATACTAATGAAGAGCCAATTTTATTTGGTATTATCCTATTGTGATGAGCTATTAAATGAGATCATCTATTATATATTAATGTTGTTTATGATAATGGTGCAGACATTGTAAACACATTAAGGGATCACCCTCCCGAGTCTTGCAGAGCCTGAAGTGTAGGAGGTTTTTAATGTCCTCGTCAGTTGGTCTAGGTCCTTCAAGCTACACTTGATTGGAATCAAAAATTTCATAGGTACATTAGAAGACCAACTTGGTTCCAGTAAAAAAAACCAACACTACCCTTAAACCTTAACCCTCTATCTCTCTCCCACTCCCTCACTCTCTCACTGAATCCCTCTATCCCTTTACCCATAACCCTAAACCCTAAACTCTTAACCCTTAAACCGTCTACCCTCTACCCTCTACCTTCTCCCCTATCTCTCCCTCAAGGCTCTCCCTTCTACCTCCTCTCCCTCTCTTAGGTCTCTTTGTCTCACTCACTCTCTCTATCTCTCTCCCCTCTACCCTTAACCCTAAACCTTAAACCCTTAAACCTTAAACTCTAAACCATTAAACCCTCTACCCTCTATCTCTCTCCCACTCCCTCCCTCCCTCCCTCTCTATCAAGTCTCACTCTCCTACCACCTCTCCTCCTCTTAGGTCTCTCTCTCACTCACTCCTATCTTTGTCCCCTCTACCCTTAACCATCTACCTTCTACCCTCTACCCTCTATCTCTCCCACTCCCTCCCTCTCTCTCTCACTGAATCCCTCTATCTCTCTCCCCTCTACCCATAACCCTTAACCCTTAAACCCCAAACCCCTAAACCCTCTACTCTCTACCCTCTCTCTCTCAAGTCTCTCCCGCCTACCCCCTCTCCCTCTCTTAGATCTCTCTCTATCTCTCACTTGCTCCCTCTATGTGTCTCCCCTCTACCCTTAAACCCTAAACCCTAAACCCTTAACCCTTAAACCCTTAACACTTAAACCCTCAACCCTCTACCCTTAACCCTTTCTCCCTCTATCTATCTCCCACGCCCTCCCTCTCTCTCTGAAGTCTGTTCATCCTAGCACCACTCCCTCTCTCTCTCCCCTCCCTCTCTCTCTCTCTCTCCCTCCCTCTCTCTCTCACTCTCCTAAGTCTCTCCACTCTACCCTTAACCCTTAAATTCTTAAATCCTCTACCATCTTTCTCTCTCCCACTCTGTCCCTCTCTCTCTCTCAAGAGTCTCCCTCCTACCCCCTCTCCCTCTCTCATGTCTCTCTCTCTAACTCACTCCCTCTATCTCTCTCCCCTCTACCTTTAACCCTAAACCCTAAACCCTTAACTCTTAAACTCTAAACCCTTTAACCCTCTACCCCCTATGCTTAACCCTCTACCCTCTATCTCCCTCCCACTCCCTCCCTCTCTCTCTCAAGACTCTCCCTCCTACACCCTCTCCCTCTCTCAGGTATCTCTCTCACCCACTCCCTCTATCTCTCTCCCCTCCACCTTTAACCCTAAACCCTAAACCATTAACCCTTAAACTCTAAACCATTACACTCTCTACCCTCTATGCTTAACCCTCTATCTCTCTCCCACTCCCTCCCTCTCTCTCTCAAGGGTCACCCTCCTACCCTCTCTCCCTCTCTGAAGTCTCTCTCTCTCTCTCTCTCACTCACTCTTATCTCCCTTCCCTCTACCCTTAACCCTCTACCCTCTATCTCTCTTACTACCTCCCTCTCTCTCTCACTGAATCCCTCTATCTCTCTCCCCTCTACTTGTTAGTTTTTTTTACTGTAACCAGGTTGGTCCTCTAATTTACCTAGGGAATTTCCAATTCCAATCAAGGGCAATTCAAAGGACCTAGACCAACTGACGAGGATTTTAAAGACCTCCTATACTTTTGGCTTTGCAAGACCCGGGAGGGTGATCCCTTAATGCGTTTACAACCTCTGCACCATTATCATAAACGATAATAAAAACAATAGATAATATCATTTAAATAGCTCAAAATAATAGGATAATACTGAATAGAATTGGTTGTTCATCAATAATATCAAATATTTGGACTAGAACACATTTTCATAGTATAAGATAGTCATTGATTTGCAATTTGTAGCAAGCTCTAGGTAAAGACAAACAAATATCGAACCAAAAGAATTAGTACAACTCAAATCAGTGCCATATATCTATTGGGGGAGTCAAATTCATAAGCATTTAAGGGTTTATGACAAATTTAACACATAACATATAAGATCCTTGAGAAAATTTCTTTACAATCTCCTCAACATGTATCCTAACCCAATACTACTTATCAAATCCTCATACAAAACATGTCAACCTACAATCCCCATTTAAGATGTTTTGAATGCTTTGTGATACTAAAAGCAGAAGAATAGTTTCTTTATTTCGATCAAACCATGGCAGTAGATGTCATATCTTCCATTAAAGCTTACTCGTGCGTTGCACTAATGGCTCTAATTGCATTTGATGCAGATTCAAATATTAGCCCTTGATCCTTCACCTTGGTCAGATCATCAGATGACTTCCTTCAAAGAAAACTGACACAGTCTCCATCGTGGCAATAAGGGGCCCACCATACTACTCGTTTCCAAGGAGATCCATGTGGCACCCACCCATGATATCACAATCAATAAAGACCTCACAAAATTTGATCACCGAAGGCGGGAAATCATGGATCTCAACCATTGACAATCCTATTCATTCAACATAGTCGCTAGCCTTGTTATTAACCATCAATCACCTTTCTACCAAGATTATAACATCTCTGTTGATTTAAAACATGTGCATCTTACAGCTTCTTTAGTAACCCACAACATAATGTATTAAAGACGCATCAAAGTATTTATCATTCCTTCGGCTTCATCAGATGAGACACATCACACTCGCCTGTGATATCGCGATCAAAAAAGATAGTGTGGTGGGGTCATCGCGGGATGGCGGGGAACAGCTGAGATCACATGATGATTAATATACAGCCATGTCAACTTGTCCCTCTACAAAATAAAAACATTTATTAGGGGAGAGGGCTCAGTAGTCGTGCAGGGTCCAATAGTTGCACACTCAATCATAATGATAATACCCAGTCTTACCACATATTTATACTATATATTGTAAATAAATAGTCCAAATGTAAATAAAGAAAAAACCAAATGTTGATAAAAAATGGACCCATACTTGAACACATGAGAACCTCTAAATGTTATATGAAGAAAACATAAATACATTCATGAAGAAGTGAAATAAGTATTTTTTTGTTTCAAATAAAATATCATAATTCTCCACTGTAAGTATATCATTTAAAAAATAAAATGCTCATTTAATAAAATAAGACACTCATTTAAACAAGTATTGTTATCATACTGAAAAAATATTGTTCTTATGTGTACAACAATTGGGGTAGCAATGTACAAGCATTGGATAATTTTATATTAATAGTTTGTCCTATCACAAATATAAAAGGTGAGCACAATAAATAACATGTATTTTCCCATTAAATGTGAAGGATTTTCAAAAAGTTTTAGTGTTCAACTATTGGTCCATTTTTGTTCAATATAAGTTGTATTTTAAATAATTATGTGTTGTTTTTATAACAACAAATAGATTTTTTGTGTTCAACTATTATTCCATATGTGTTGAATATAAAAGGTAGAGATATCAAAGATTTATGGTTATCAATAAGTATTTGGTCCACTTAGGTTGTATATTAATTTTAATTTAAATAAAAATTTGATATTCTACAAGCAACAAATGATATATTTTTGTTCAACTATTGGGAGCTCCATGATTAAGTTTTGGTCGAACCTTTAAAAAATCAAATTTTAGACACTTCTCAAAAGATCTACCGATGTGGTGAGTTGCATGATGAGTCGCGCCTCCAAACTTTAGTTATAGATAAATAAGAGACCAGTCTACATTTCAAACAAAAAATGAAGGTTCTACGATATTCTAGTCAATTGCAACATGCTGAGAAAGTTAGCATGCATGACTACTGGGCCCTCTCCCCTAAAGGAATAAGGGGACATCACTAGGCCAATGTCAAATAATGACATAAGTTGTTTTAACGAGGGAACACAAGACCAAAAAAATACTTAGGAAAAATAAAGTCAAGCGAAGGAAATAAAACGATAAAACAAAAGGGGGGCCAGCCTAGATGAAGTGATGGGATTAAGTCATTTTAAAACCTTCCCAAAAAGTAATGACCAAATAGATCCCATCCAAGGTGTAAGATGAACACTAGGATTTTACATGAAGACGAAGGTAAAACCACAACCTTAGGCTTTTCCCAAACACCATAGATGACAAGAGACACAAGCCAAGATAAAATAGAACACAAAGAACAAAACTTTGAAGTTCAATCACTACCCATTACCCTAAACCCTAAACCATTAACCCTTAACCCTTAAACCCTCTACCCTCTCTCTTTCTCAAGTCTCTCCCTCCTACCCCCTCTCCCTCTCTCAGGTTTCTCTCTCTCACTCCCTCTATCTCTCTCCCCTCAACCCTAAACCCTAAACCCTAAACCTCCCAATCCTAAACTCTAAACCTTAAACCTCTACCCTCTATACATTTAACCCTCTACCTTTCTCTCTCCCACTCCCTCCCTCTTTCCCCCCCTCGCTCTCAAGTCTCACCCTCCTACCCCCTCTCTCCCTCTCTTCTTAGGGTCTCTCTCTATCTCTCACTCACTCTTATCTCCCTCCCTCTACCTCCTAACCCTCTACTCTCTATCTCTCTCCCACTCCTCCCTCTCTCTCTCTCACCTAATCCCTCTATCTCTCTCTCGGCCTCTACCCTTAACCCTAAACCATTAAACCCTATACCCTCTACCCTTAACCTTGTCTCCCTCTATCTCTCCTCCCACTCCCTCTCTCTCTATGTTCTCCCTCCCAGACCACTCCCTCTCAGGTCTCTCTCTCTCACTCACTCCCTCCTACCCCCTCTCCCTCTCTTAGGTCTCTCTGTGACTCACTCACTTGTTCTCTCTCTCTCTTCCATCTACCCTTAACCCAAAACCCTAAACCCTAAACCCCCCTCCCTCTATCTCTCTTCCACTCCCTCCCTCTCTCTCTCTCTCAAGTCTCTCCATCCTAGCCCCTCTCCCTCTCTTAGGTCTCTCTCTACCCTTAACTCTCCCTTCCTTTATCTCTCTCTCAAGTCTCTCCCTCCTAGCACCACTCCCTCTCTCAAGTCTCTCTCTCACTCACTCACTCAGTCTATCTCAATTCTATCCCTCCTACCCCTTCTCCCTCTCTTAGGTCTTTCTCTCACTCACTCACTCCCTCTATCTCTCTCCCCTCCACCCTTAACCCTAAACCCTTAAACCATCTACCCTCTACCCTTAACCATCCTATTAACTATAACATTTGAAAATTTTATTGTTGTTTGTACTGATGAAAGTTTTCCAAAGAGGCCCATATAATGAATATAAAATTGATGTATTTCGCTATCACCCATGTTCTAGTCAATATTTACCATTTGGTCCCATAAAATTCACCTGACCCCAAGCATTGGAATATATAAAGTCATATCGGCATGAGATGATATAGGTCTTCCTGACCCATAAGTTATTTTATACTAACACATATTTTTCAGTGCATCTACAAGAGGTCATGAATGTATTATTGATATAATTTTATCTGAGGGATCATACCGGCATGATGCAGTTAACGGTCTCAATCAAAAAAGGATCCTATCGGCAAGACAACAGTCATCGAGGTGAGTCATGTTGAGCACATATGTGTCTTATGGACCGAAGCACAAAGAATTATATCAGCCAGACTTGGGTCGTCGAAGTGAAGTCCCGTAGCATCCATCCAATCTTGTCGATAAAGCGAAGGAGGATTTTGTTGATATGAGTTCATGGAGTCCTACCAACCCCCTATGTCACACCGATAGGATTGCATTTGTAAAGCCTTAGCAATATGTTTTGATCATTGGCGAGACTAGTTTCATCAGAGAGAGAAATGAAAGTCATGTCGAGTGTTGTTCCATCAACAAGAAAATAATTATGTCTCAGCGATCAGAAAACAGACCAAGGGAAATATCTAGATGAGATATGAAGTAAGTGAAGGAACATCTGCTCGACTTACAAAGTCACAACAACATGTTTGCATTGGTGGGAGTTATAGAGATATAACTGAGATTAAAGGGATAACTCTTGGGGAGACTCTTAATGCCAGTGAAACTATGAGACATCTTAGTGATATATGATCTATCGATAGCAAAGATACAAGTGAATCAAAATAACTCTTGGGGAAACTGAAAGTGTCGTTGAAACTACAAGGTGTCTTAGCGAATTTTTTAATGAACGTTGGTAGAAGCCCTAATAGAAGGATTGCCCAAGATTTGAAAATGTCTCACTGACAATATTACTTGATGTGACAAGGAGAGTATAAAAAAAAGACATGCTACACTCATGTTTTAGCTAAAACATTAATGGCACCATGAAGCATAAGTAACTTCATCAATTAAGGAAAATTCAATTGAAAACACTGTTGTGGAATTGATAGTGGAGAAAGCAGAAGGATGAACGAAGAACCAGGGCATTTTTCGACTCAAAAGTTTCAAGCGAAATACAGTAAGCTCTTTGTACCTTGACTTCTAAATTTTTGAATTTTGCAATTTTTGAAGAATGAAAGCCACTAGTTTAGGAAAATTGAAGGGGAGAAAACATGGGGAAAGTAGTCAGTCTAGAGGGAAAAAATAGAAAACCGAAATTGAGCCAGAGGGCATTGAGCGGAAGCTAAGCCAAGATCTTATTGACCAATTACCTGGCTCTGGACCTAAAGCCAGGCGATCTGCACAACTTAGGGAAAAAGTGGATAAACTAGATGACAAATGTAAGCTCATAGGAGATATGTGGATACCAATAAGAGGCTATGAACTTTTTTGTTTTCATTACTATCGGAGAAATCATTTTGAACCAGTATGTAATCCATGGAAGCTTAATCTGGGAAAGCTGGTCTGCCCTAATGTATTTTTCAATGTTGAATTGGTGAGATTATTGGCTGCTCATTATAATTAAAAACTCAAAACCATCTATGACTCATCCGGGAAACCATTGATACATATATCAGAAGATGCAATAGGCGAGGTTTTCAAATTGGAAGGGGTTTGCAATGAGAAAATCATATGTGAAGAATTAGAAAGGGAATTTAGGAGGATGGACACAATTTATAAAGGCTGGAGGTTGCCACTGCACAAAATTAGACAGGGCAGAAAACCAATTCCACTAGAGGATAGTGATGGACCCCCTTCCATGTTGATCTTTTTGAACCCTATATGAAGTATACTTATTTCTCAGTAGGCCAAGTATTGGGAATGGAAGTCCCAGAATATATGTCAATCGTGCCTATGATAATTTCAGTAGATATTCAGTATCATAACTCTAGACCTTTTGATTATGCCTCATACATTTTTAAGGAGCTTGATTCTAGGTTGATGGCAGTGAAAAGTTGAGCCTCTATCTTACATCTTAGGAATTATTCATTGTTGATGCACACAGTGTTGTATTTTGGACATGAGTTAGGGTTGTTGCCTCAGGAGATGAGAATTTCCCAATTTGATAAGGAAGGTATGTCATTACTTGTTCAATTATGGACTGTTGTTTGGGATAGCAGGTTTGCTAATTCTTGTTCCATATAGTTTGAGGAGTATTTTGTAACAACATTGTACAAATTCTATAATCATCCATGTGCTTATTCTCTATCTAATGAGATAAGGAGGTTTCTCAGGCCTAAGGATTTCAATGGGCCAATTAATCACAATTGGGGGGATTGGTATTGTTTGGATGATGCTACCATGATTAGGGTTTATGGATTTGAAGATGCCCCATTCATTTTGCCTAAAACAGTCTTGGACAAGATTGCATACTTGGAAATTGTTAGGCAGATGGACTTTTCCAGTGTTATGAATTTGAGCTCCTTTGGAAAATAGGCTTTCATGCCTAGTACGTTGTGCTTTGGTGCTTTTACTGTATTGGCAAAGGAAGGGTACAATTTGATTCTTGATAAGATACTGCAATACAACATGAAAAGAGGACCACCTAGAAATAATTTTGATCCAGAAGGGTATATCAATTCTACTAGACAAAAGATAAACTTTGGAGGATATCAACATGTACCCTATTAGTTTGATGATATGATCAGGAACCTGGAAGCTGAAGAAGCATAAATGGTGGTAGAAAAATATAATCAAGGGTTGCAAGATACAAAGATGTTATCTCATGGGGAAGAGGCATCTGAGGGTAATGTGCCACAGGGTCAATCCAATAAGATGTCAAGATTGAGAACTCAGGACTACACCCGCCCTGCCAGGGAATTAAATGTGGAAGAGAGTATAGATATTGATGCAAGGAATGTGGAGTATAAGTCATTTGTATCAGATAATGAATTTATAAATTCTCCATAATTTAAAGCATTCTTGTATAAAAAAAAGGAAAAGAGATAAGAGAAATGATTGATAATGTTACACCAAGTAATGAGGAATAGTTATTGAAGGACCTAAAGATGAGTGTGGACAGAGAGATGGTGGGTATGACCCCTGAGAAGGGAAGGAGGATGTTAGAAAATGATGGTGTTATGATCTTTCTAGGTTTGGATCTCAATTATGCATTAGTCTTTGATAGTTTTTTGAAGGACAGTAATGCTACACACAAACTCATCTCGAATAAGGTGACAAAAGTATATGCAGGGTCAAAATACAATCCAGATGAAGGGTCATTGATGATTTGGGCCTTGTATCCACCTCATAGGAAATTAGTTGTCATTGATACTGAGAAAGTATTCAGGCATGTTCTGAATCTAAAGGTTGGGGAGGTTGATCCTATGGCAACTACAGAGATTGGAATCAATGTATCAAAACTGAACAAAGCTCAAATACAAATGTTAACCAAGGACAAATAAATGTACAAAATGAATAATGAGAGGATGTTGAGAGAAAATGACCACCTGAAAGATTTGTTAGGAGTTACAATGAAGTCAACCAAGCTTCTCACTCATGGTGAAATTTCACAAGAAAAAGATCATTGGGAAGGATCAAGTGCATATTCTCAAGGGAAATATGATGCACTTGTAGCAATAATTAAGAAAAGACAAGCCAGTCTAACAACTTGGTTGAATAAGCTTTGGGGAACACACTCACATGACTTTGTTGCATTATGAGAAAATGAAAGAATGGATGGTAGGATTTTGTAGAAGCTTCAAGAAATAAACTAGAGGGATGTTTCCAATAATGTAGCAATTGAGGTTGCAAATCATCTTGTGAACAAGCACATAGACTTCTTTGAAGAATTGTGAGGGGATGCGCAATGATTAATTAATGCCACCAAAAAGGGATTGACTACATTCTTTAATGATAGAGGAAAATTAAAAGAAATGACTAGGTGGAAAGGTGAAAGTGAATCAATATTGCAAGAAATTTTGAAGATAGCTACCGCAAAAGAAACAACACTAGATGAAGCATGTGAACAAAATGAAAAGATGGTGAAAATGGAGATCGTGATCCAGAATGCATTGGGAGATGTAGATACACATGAGCATTGGGACTACTTGGACCACTTGTTGAAGATTCATTTGTGGCTTAACAGAGCCTAATTACTTCTTTTTAATTATTTGTTGTTTTAACATAAGATATTTCTGAAAGGACATATCCTTTCAAGCAGTTGATGTATAAATATCCATTTTTGCTAGCAAATAGCGAATATCGAATAGGAGAAAGATACAGTAGATTACAATGGTTTTCAATTATGAGAATATGATGCATGTTTGAAACTATGGACATATCAATGAAAATCATTTAATGTGGTGGCGTATTTCTGGTAATAGTTATTTGTTGTGTTAATTGAAAGTATTACTGAAGTTGTCTCCAAGGTTGATGTTTTCTAGTTATTTAAATTGATACAACAAGCTTATATTTAGTTTATCGAGGCACACTTGTTGTATCTATATGGTTGATTAATTGGTTCTTTCAAGAAAAGATTAAATCCTTTAGTTGATCATAGTAATTAGGGAATATCATTTGGATCATTAAGAAGAACTTGGTAATCATATTCTTACATGTTTATACAAGTTATAAACTCAAATTTATTTTCCAAACAATTAGAGTATCTGCCAGAAAGAAGTTACTTATTTTAGATTTCTCATTTGACTCCACATACCCAATGAGGCACTAGTCTATACATTTTCACCATTTAGGTTTCTCTCATTTTTACATCTGTTAAATTGAACATATTAAGTTTTAGCCTTGATATTTCTATACAATCTATACCAAAATAAAATTCAATTATCCACTCCCATTTTCCATTATGGATGAATTATTTTAGGAAATAAACACAAACCAACTCTACCTCATTCATATAGGTATACCCACCTCTATCTAGCAGAACCTGAAGAGAATAAGGTCTAAACCATTTTGGCCTAGTCTGTTACCCTAAAACGTACCAAGAGATTGGCAACCTCTTGAGGAATTTCTCCTACATTTTTGAGAGATAACACCTCCCTCCCTCTATCTCTATCCCACTCCCTCCCTCCCTCTCT
>VDFB02379711.1:242487406-242500630 GCA_007258455.2 Sequoia sempervirens
CATGTAAATAATTAATTATGAATTTTTTATTACAACTTTTAAAAAATATAAAAAAATCGTATGTCTGACAACCTTAACTTGATCAAAACTTCATGAAATTGAATTTTTCTTTTTTTATTCCTATAGTATGTGAAACATTGAATGTGACATATATTTTGGATTCAATAAATGTGATACCGTTTGAATGCTAGAGATGTTTTCCAATCAATCTATCAGTCAGGATTTTAGCTTTAATTTGAATAGAAAATGAAGAATAATTACTTATTAAATTCAAAGTAAAGAATAATTTATATTGGTGGAAAGTTAAGAATCTCCTTTAAAAACCCTTTTCATTTCATCAATTTTGGGTAAAAAAAATATTCAGCCACATACCCATCATATTGCCACTTTTTGGCCCATCATGATCCTGCACATACCTATTTACTGTATTTGTTTTTCTCAAAAAATTATGAATTTTTAAAATGTGATTACGGATGTAGTTTTCAAAATTATTTTGTATTGAAATTGTTATGCTCTACTTATATTATTTTTTTGGGGGTGCTTTACCTTGTGTACCTCGTGTACCTCTAAGTTTTTTGTGTTCTATTTGATGTTGTTTTGTAGTGTGTGTTTGTAGTTTTTAACTTTTTAGTTTTGCAGTTTTATACTCATCACTGGATCATTAATGCAAAAATATGAATGTTCTTTGCTTTCTTTGCAAGTAGAGATAATTAGAGGGTAGGGGAAACATCATGAAAGAATGGACTTTAGAGTTAAAAACTTTTCGACAGTGAAGAAGATTGCAACAAATTGGAGGAAGATGTTGCTAACATCTCTCAATCTTTGGGAAGTCTTGAAAATGTGGAAAAAGCTTGAAGGTAGGACAAATGAGCACCGTTTGGAAGCTAGGATAGGTTTTCCTTCTATTTTCACTTTTATGTATTGGAAAAATTCAATAGCCTTGGGCTTTGACCTAATGATCATACTTAATATGCTTTTGGTTGGAGTCATCCAATTATGTAATTATAGCAGTAATGCAATAAGATTGCAACATCATCTTTTGCTCAGATTAATTTAATTATATTGTAATATCATGCAATGTTCAAATTTTGTATCCTTGGGTATCAACCATAGTTCCAAGTCATAAGTTTGGCAGGGCCATTTTCAGCTCTGGTTCATAAACAAATACTGACGAGGACCTATGGAGAAGGAAAATAAAATTAGGAAAAAATAAATTTAAAACACCTAAAAATGACTAAAAGAACCAAATTGGAGTGCTCAATGTCGTGAAGCATATTTTCTCAACAAAATCCACCTGCACTTAGTTACAAATGCTTTTATGAAGTATAAGGTTTGTGATGAGGATTTGTGGTTGGTGATCAAAGTGGAGGAGAACCTTATATTGAAAATTAGCGTACAATGTGTTAGTGGTGCAGTTCAATCTTGAGAGAGGTTATATCCTCTATAACTAATGGTTTAAATATGGTCTTCTTGGATAGTTTTTTAACTAGTATTTATGTTTTAGACAACAAATTTAAATTGACTGCCAATTGCAGTTTTGATGTTTATACTTCAACAAGTGTTGATGATAGTCAAATGATAAACAATGTCAGCCCAGGCTTGTTGAATTTCCCTACAAATTCAGATTTATATTTCTAAACTTGTTGTAAGGTTGCTAAACTAATACTTTGATCTTGTATGTTTTCCGTGTTTTCTTAATAATTAACCTTCTCTATATTTTACTGAAAAAATCAATACCTCCCAAAGGGACTAGGTTGATGTCACTCAAGAGTAAAAAACATCGAGTGTAAGTTTTGAGATTTTTATAGTGCATTTGTTTTAGCAAACAAAAATGTGGCTCATCGAGAGGCCATTGAGATTGACTCACTAGAGCTGCTAAATGAGGCTAGAGACAATCCCTTCTATGAGTTTGATATAGTAGCTCTTTCCCACGTAGCTTAACGAAATGTAATCAGGGAAGAAGGATACATTTTGCTTTTTTTGGAAAATTGGATATTGATCAAAATCTTGTGTCAAAGAAAGATGATAGTTGATTTACAAATGGTAAAGTGTTAGTGATTCCATGAATAGATGCTCTAGAAGTAATTCAACCCAATTTTAACTCAGCGTTCAATCGTAAATCTTATGTATTGTTTAATTCCCCACAAATGAATCCTAAGTCTGGAAAAAATGAAAAAATGAGGTTGTCTTAAAGATTATTTCTATAAAAAATTCCTTGCTTGGAGCTGAATTGATATTGGTTAGCGCTTGCAACATCATGCCTATATTCTTTAAGCTCAATGCATCTATATTTTCAAATTATAATCTCAAAATACAACACTCCTGTTTAAGTTAATTTTTTCTCTACTTTAATTGCATTTAATTGCATCAGCTATAAAACTCCACACCACAAAGAAAATAATTTTTTTGCAACAATTAACTCTACACTATACCTTTATAAATTATAGTCTCAAAATGCAATGTTCCCATTTAAATTAAAAAAAAATCCCTAGGATTTCATTAGCTATAAACCTCGGCCCCAACAAATAAAGAAAATTAAATTTCCTACAACAATAATCTCTACACTTCACTTGATATAACATGATTGAAATTTCCAGAGAGAAATGTTCATAATTTAAATAATTCATGAGATTTACCATTAAACAATTTTAAAATCTAACTAGAATTTAATTCTTTATATTTTTGAATTTAGGATGATTTATGGGCTATAGAGGTTTAAATTCAGCCATTATGTTTCTAGAATTTCTTCTTTACCAATCTATCATATATTCCTATAAATTGTACTTCAAAGGAAATATGTCCTTAACTATTCAAGTTCAAGTGGAACAAATTTAGGTAAACTTGATAATCTGCACTGATGAATTGTTGATTTATTGTATAAATTTAGATTTTTTGGTCTTCATAAATCTGATTAGAAAATCTAATAGGTATTTGTACTTTGATGAACATGGGGCAGGATTATTTGTGTACAATATTAGTGTGGATCATTATCAAGGTTTGTCTCACTCCCCAAAGGTAGTTAATCATATGGCATACTATCAGGTTTTAATTCTCACTTAGTTATCACTTATCACACAAAAGAACTAGACATAGCACTACTCCATGCACTTGTGATGGAGCTTTGGAAGATCCTAAGGAACCATATTGGTATAGGGTACTTTACAAAGGAGAAAAATATAGTAAAGGTATTTACATATGGAAATTCTAGTGGTAGTATGTGTGTTCCCATGTTTGTTTAGATGAATACTTAATGACCTTAGTGACATGGTTGTTGGGTGACCATATATTTGAAGAGGGAGATACATTTCTTGCTAGAGTTGGTGTAAGAATGTATGGAGGAAGGAGCTATTCACTGATTGTTCAACTATGTCATCAAACTACATTAATGAGCATCCAATGTTTCGAGATCTATTTGAGTATCAAATTGGAGATTTCAAATTTGAAGGAGATGCATGAAACATTTATATCAATCACCTTCATATTAGATTGATAAGAATATTCTAATGCCTATTTTTTTGAAAATAAAAACACTATGAATTCAAAAAATAGAATCTAAAACAACCAAATTGATGCAGGTGTGGTGATTTTGGACAATATCAGAGAGGACATCATTTGAATGCTAAACTTGAATGGGAATCAACATTTCCATGCAATCTAAAACTAACTCATTTGACTACAAAATTGAAAGAATTTTTTTGAAAAAATATGTATAATTTGATGTATCATTGGGTGCTTGTAAAATTTGATGTGTAATTTTCATTTTTTTAAAGTTTATCCCCGATGTTCATAAAAAATTTGACTATCGGTTTCATCAAAATTTTGACAAACATGAAAAATAAGAAAAAAAAATCAAATTGTGGCCAACATAAAGAAAAGTTAGTTCACTGATTTATTGTGACAGTGTTTTTCTCTACTTGAGATAGTTTGTGGAGAACTAAGGATGATTTTCTTGGGAAAAATCAGAAAAAATTCAAGAAGATATCACTAGGTTGAGGGTATTCATTGTCTTTTTATATAATTTAGTTGTGAAGTCAGATTTGTAGTTCCAGGTTTGAAAATCATATTTTAAAGCAACATCTCATCAGATTTCATTTTTAGAGGTTTAGGGTTTTGAGAATTTCATGTCCAGATTTTGTTGTGTGGAATCACCATAAGATCACAACTAAGGAATAGATTCTTGTGACAATAATTATGTGATCCATAACTCTATTGGTCATGTGGCACAATTGTACTATAAAAATATGGGATGCATTTATGTGTGACCCAAGTTTAATGTGGTTATGTTGTGATAGAAATGTAGGCACTCATATAATGTAGTTAATTCAGGTTGTATAATGTAGGTGTCAATCATCATTAGGTGCATTCAAGTTGTCTCAAGTTTAACCGGTTACGATGTAATTATAGCATGATCCAAGAGTGATTACCTCTTGCTGCAATAAAGAGCCTATAACTTTGGTTTATATGCAAAGTGGTTGTGTTATATCAATTATGTAGTGCATTCAAGTACAACCCATGTTTAATGGGCTATTCTAGAGAGTGATCAAGATTTTCTAAACCTTATGAATGTTACTTAAAAGTGTATAGCTTAAACTACAAACCAAGTTTTTTACATACTTGAATGCAATCTTGGGTTACCACATACTATAATAATGTGATATGCTAATAACCATTATGGATAGTATTAAATCAAGACCCATGCTATATAGGATACATTTCCATGATCAGGTTTACATACCTTAATGATCAAACACAAGCTTCCCACACACTCTAAGATACAATTCAAGATCATACAACAACTTTGTCAAGACAACTAATTTTGTGACCCAAGATTTAAGGTTTTTTTTTAATACCAACAAAAACATTGGTAAGAGCATGATTAGGGTACAAACCCTAGGCCTACGTAGAAACATAAACAATAACTCTAGCAGATTAGTGAGGTTGCAATACTAGAAAGATTGAGACATTGTAGCTAATAACAAAAACTTGCAATCTAAATATTGTAGCCAATAACAAGCACACTATGTAGCTTAGTGACATTTGTAAATGAAATCTACGGTAAGAGGAATGACAGTCACTTGAGATGTGACAGTCAAAAAGATGCTGAGCAGTGACAAGATAATAAATCTCAAACCTTGCATAGTAAAGTGGAGATTTTAAAAATGAGTTTCCTTACCCCCTTGCTGACCTTAAGGGTTTTTCAAATGCTTTTGGTAGTGTTAGACAAGGAAAATGCAATTAAGCGAATGACTATCCATGAAAATTAAACACCATAGGTTCAATATTTTCAGCCAGATCACGTATGAACACCACGGAAGAAGCGATGAAGGATGGAGGCCTGGCCATACCTGAGATTGCAACCATCTCGATGAAGTGGTGACCTTAATGGTCAATCAACGCAAACCATGATTTCCAAAACATGCTAATAATAAAGCCGCGACTTACTTTAAGCAAGGCAGTGAGTGGTGGTTTTGGAACAATGGTAGGTGTGAAGGACTTGCTTTATATGCATACTATGCAGTATAGCTTAAGACATCGTTCTTAGAAGAGATTGAAGGTGGATTATGGAACTCAAGGGTTACCATGAAAAGGATTAAAGCAAACAATGAGATCTATTTAAAAGCCACGGTCATGAAGATATTAAAGATGTCACATGCAAAACCCTATTAGCTGGAGTAATGAATACAGTGCCAAAGAGGATAGTGCACTGGGGGAGATTTAGGAGATCTCCACATTATCTAATTACAGGGAAATACATCATTTATTTAGTTTTTTAATTAAAAGAAATCATTCTAAACCCTATATAGGATACATTGATACTTCAAAAGCCTCTAAAGAAAATTTGAGATTATGCAAATATATGTCAAGTAAATACCTAGATTACAACTAGTAGCAGGAATGAGATAAGCAACAATGAATCCTATGCCTCCTTTTACACACATCTCCTCACCGCTTGTCATTCTTTTTAATCAACACTTCCTCGATTTTGTCTGGGCTTCCATACTTGAAAATAATGTTTTGGACGAAGGTTTTAGAGACCATTAAAATGAAAACTCCATTTGGTGGCTACTTCGAAAATAAGATTTTGACAAAAAATTTTGGTATGTTTATTAAAGTTTTAGAGTATTTTCACAAGCTATACTCTTGGATTCCTTAAATGATTTATTCAAATGGATTGTGACTAAATAAATGACTAACCTACGAATATTTTTATTTGTGTGACTAAATAATTTTTAATCAATGACCAAACTAGTAATTTATTTACTCATTTATAGCCAGTTGTGCAAAAAATGAGTAGAATTTAGTCATTTTTAGTTGTTGTGACTAAAATTTTTAGTCACCTAGTCATTTATTTTCCAAATTCTACTAGTGTGTCCTTCCTTGTGCGATTAGGGCTCTCTCAATGTTGAGGTCCCTAGGGATAAGTTCGTCATAAGAAGTGACACATTGCATCTTTAACTAAAAGGATAAATCTGTATTGACATTAGCAATGATGATTCCGACTTGTTTCTCCTTAGGAATGGGTCACTTGCTCTTAGTAGCTCACTACCTCCATTGTTATAGGAAGTTTGCGATAAAGTTCAATATTCTAATTTTAGGAGTCTAACGGTTGGAAATTATAGTAAAATCAGAATTTAATAAGTTTTGGAATTAACATTTTAAAGTGTTTTTTGGGGTCATTAACTTCAGACTATCTTCTCTTTTGCAAGGGTGGTTGAATGCCAATTTTTTTTGGTGTAAAATATCAGAATTATTATATTTTATTACCTGTCTATGAATAAAAATTATTGGAGTGTTAGTTTGATATTTTTTGAAGATCTAAAGAGTTTAGCTTGGTAAAGAAAAATCATGTAAGATAATATTAGTGTAGAACAAAATGAAAGAGACACTTGATAGATTGTGGGCTAGATTGAAAGAAAAGGGCGATGTAATGTGCTATTGTCCTTGCAATAACTGCGCGCTTTAGCATCTAGATGACTTTTAATCACAAATACCGAGAACATTGTAGGCAACATGGTCAATGCTTTGAAGGGGGTATTTACCTACTGGAAGGGGCATGACTATCATTCATTGGTGTTGTTCATTATATGTGTTTATATTCATTGAATTGTAAATGTTTATATTGTTTTAACATTATATATATAATCAATTTTGATCATGATCATGGTTCATTTATGTCCATCATTATTATAGCAGAGAGACCCTAGTGGCAATACTTATACTTTGATTATCGCCTGTAGAATGTGGTTTTGTAAGAAAATGAACATGGAGCTGTGAATATCAAAGATGAAGTTAATGATCCTATGGAAGAAGATGATCATGCGCTAGAAAACGCAGTTGAAGATGATGGTATAGATACATTGATCCATGACACATTTAGTGGCAGAGCTGATCATGATGATCGCGATGACTTTGATGATGTTCATGATTTACCTATACTTGAGAAGGCATACAAGCCCCTTTATGGAGGCTCCCAAGCAACTCTTCTCTCTGCTGTATTGTTGTTGTTGAACTTGAAGGTTATGAATGGTTTATCAAACATAGAAATCTCACGGATGTTAAGGTATGTCATATATGTCATATTTTTTTATCTATTTTAATTGTTGTTAGTTCATCACTAGTAAATAAAGGATGAAATATGTACCATTAATATTTTTTATATTAGAAAATTATTTTTTATTGTAGATTAATTGGTGAGTATTTTTTACCACCATCAAATATTTTACCTCGCTCATACTGAGATTTATCTGGCATTATGAAATATATCAGAATGGAGTATCAAGCAATAGATTCATGTCCCAATGATCATATTATATATCATAAACAACATGAATTTGCAACAGAATGCCAAAAATGTCATATCAGTAGATATTGAACTGATCAAGTAACAAAAAAGGTGCCTCACAAGGTTCTTCATTATATTCCCATTATTCCAGTATGGAACGATTATTTAGGTGCAAAAGCTTAGCACAATTTATGGATTACCATGCACGAAATAGAAGTGGAGATGACATTCTTCAAATGTCTTTGAATGGTTCTGCATTTAGGGACATGGAGGAAAAATGGCCACACTTTAAATAAGAACCTCATAATCTTAGGCTTTCATTGGGAGCAGATGGTGTCAATCCATTTGGAGAGCTAAGATCTATTTACTCGGTGTGGCCTATTTTTGTTATCAACAATAACATTCCTCCATGGATATCAATAAAGAGGGAGCACATAATGTTGTCAATGATTGTTCCAGTTATTTGTTTACATCAATTTTCTTTAATGTAGTAGCATCTCATTTGTCTTATCTGTTGCATAATGACATATTTTTTTAATTCAATAGTCATGCACATTAATTTATATATATTGTAGTAAAATGGTTATAATAATTATGTAATATTTATGTTCATTCAACTAGGTAAGTACCAAGTTAAAGATATGAATTTATATATCAATCCTCTTATCGACGAGTTACTAAAGTTATGGAATGGCATCACTATGTATGACGTCTGTAGACCAATAGGAGAAAGACAATTTCAATTCCATGCAATTCTTGTATGGACAATTCATGATGCCCCAGGGCTAACAAATTTTTGTGGTATGTTATAACATTCGACAACACTTTAACAATATTTAATTTTATGAATTAGATATCATGCATGTTTTTAAAATAATCTATTCATTATATATAATTATAAAAATTGACATATTTAATCTAATTATATATCATCTTGCAGGTCTTCAAACAAAGGGAAAATTTGCATGTCCAATTTGTGGTCCAAAGATGAAATCTCATTGTTCAACAAGTTTAGGAAAGCAGGTGTTTGATGAGTAAAGGAACTTCCTCCATAGAAATCATAAGTATCGAACTACTAAAAAACATCTTTTCAATGGGAAAGAAGAGACTACATCAAAACCACGAAGAATGACACCTCGCCTATTGAAGTTGGAATATAATATAATTAATCGTCAAAGTTATACATTAGATCAAATTGTTTATCTATCATATATGATATGTTTTGAATTTATATTTTTATATTGTGTTGTGTTTACTCATATTGTAATTGACAATGATTGTCCTTGTTAATTTTTTTAACTTATATGCTTCATGAAGGTCGTCAAGGCATTAATGGCCGGCTTCCACAAGGACTGAAAAGTTATCCCAGACAATTTAGTAGGTTTCCCTACTATGAGCAAATACAAATTGTGCATTTGTTTGATACAATGCATATTGAAAAGAATATAATAGAAACATTATAGAAAATATTGGATGGAAGGCATGACAAAGAAAAAATTGTCAAAATTTGTAGTGACATTCAAGAAGCCAATCATGCAATGAAAAATGTCATTAAATTAAATAGCGATGGAGACCAAATTAATATAAGTGCCCTTCCTTGGTTATTAATGGAGCAACAAAGCAATGCTATAAAAGAAGTCATACAAAAAATTCAATTTCCCACATGATTTTCTATGAACATAAACAATATAATAACAAAGAAAGGTGAATTTGGGTCAGGGATGAAAACGCATGATTGGCATACCTTCATTAAGGTAATTATTTTGGTATATTATATACACTTGTATAATTCATGTACTTTTTAGTGTATTATGTTTAGTACTTTTGGAAAATTAATGAAAAGATCATTTTATAATTGTTGCAATACATTCTACCTCTATCTCTCCTAGACAACTTTGACAATAATGTCAAGCAAGTTATATATGATCTTAGAAAATACATGAGGTAAGTAACGATATTTGTTCAATTCATTGTGTACATCTTATAATTGCCATTTGTTTTACGTGTTATGTAATATATTGTATATTTTTGTTAAATATCGCTAATATATTTGTGCCTTGAATCACATGTAGATGGTTGTCATCTAAAAAAATCCATAAAGAAGATATAAATTATTGGAAGAGAAAAATTCCTCGTCTAATGGGTGTAATGCAAAAGTGTCTACCTTGAACATTTTTCAATGCATAAGAACACTACCTCATAGACCAAGTTGAGGAGATTTAATTGTGAGGACCTATACATACAAGGTCAATGTGGAGGGTTGAGAGGCACTTGAAATTTTTGAAGGCTTTGGTTAGACAAAGAGCACACTCTGAGGGTTCTATGGTGGAGGGATATATGGTATACCAGACCATGGTGTACATTAGTGAATATCTTCCTAAGTTTGTAGCAAAGATCCATGTAGAACGCATTTGGGATCCCAACTCCATTAACAAATTCGAAGGGGTGTACCTGATGGGGAAAGGTAGATTGAGGAAAGTGAGAGGTAATTATAAGATGGTCATGAAGATTAATTGGAATACATTTTACACATGGTTTTTATGTATATTGTACTTATTTAATTTTTAATCTTCAATATACATCAATTATAAATTAAGGTCGTATACTGTGGTATTTAACTCATAATATGTCGTTTGTGAATTTCAATTTTTTTTGATATAGTTGGTCGAGAGTGGGATGCACTACATTTGTACATCGCAAACAATCTTGATTGGATGAAGGTATGGATTGAACAATGTCAACAATCTAGTCGTGCATTAACATGGGAAGGCGTGGATTCATTGGTTAAAGAAGCTCATCGTAATGGAGATTCAAATATTACACAAAGGGAAATTGATTTAGCATGTGGTTTAAGAGATAAAAAGGTGCGTATAAATATATAAATCACCCATATTATTTAATTATTTTCAATTATATTGATGTATATATATGTTGAGATTGTTTTCTTTGCATACATTCGGCCAAGAATAAATATGTTTATCAATTGACGATATTGCAATAATTTTTACATGTTTGACATATTGTAGCTGAAACACCACAAGGCTATGTGGTGTAATGGTCGTAAATTTTGAATCAAAATGTTGGATGACATGAAGAAAACTTGTGATTATGGTATAACTGCAGTCTTTCAGGTGACTTATGTTTCATCTAGAAGCGACATACATCCAGAAGTCTCAGAAAATCGATACTATGGGATGTTAGATGATATAATTTAGTGTGACTTTAAGTCCTTGAAATTAAGTTTGTTCGTTGTCCTATGGTAGAGGCTACAATTGAATGAAAATAATCCCAAGAGAACTATTATTGAACATGATAATGGATTTACCATGGTTAATACAAGGTCAATCGAGTGTGTTGGAAATGAGCCCTATGTTCTTCCAAGCCAATGTGAGCAAGTATTTTACTCAGAGGTTCTAGGTAAATCAGGTTGGTCATTTTTTGTTAGACATGATCCAAGAGGAAGGCTGATAAAGTATAATGTGGTGGAAGAAGAAGATATCAAAGAACTAGAAGATGATGTAGATGATGGTCGGGATCAACAGTTAGTTGATGATGTCCCTGACAAAGATGTCAAAGAGGAGGAACTAGATCATGATGATGTAGGAGTTAATGTTCATGAAGATGATATCCATGTGGATGATGACATTATGAAAACTGATATCGATGACGATGATGATGATATTACCAATCCTTACAATGTCGAATCTAGATCAGAATATACAGACAAAGAGTTGGATGAAGAAGAATATCAATAACATTGAAATGTATGAGTTATGCGATTAGATTATCTATTTGATATTAATTTCTTGATAGAATTATATTTGACTTATGTGGTTACATAATTAATTCATGATGTTTTTAATTTTTATTCCATTATATAACTAATTTAATGATGTACTTTTTAATGTTTGAAAGGTCAAAAAATTAAAACATTTCAATAGTGATGTAATTAACAACCTTGAAATTAGTGTGTTTTACGTTTCATGTGATCATAAAATATTAAAAAGTTAGTTGTAGAGGTGGTTGTTAAGTGGTTGATTTGTAAAGGCCTTTAAAAGGCATAAAGTGATCATTGTAATGGTTGTTGATGGTTGAGGATTTAAAATACTAGCACTTGACATTCAAAAATCTGTGTTTTTCTTCAAAATTTCTATATTTTTCCTGTTATGTAGCACTGTACAGTCACATGCAGCCATATTTTGATGTGAAATCAATTCTAGGTCATGAATATATGTGTTAGCTTTGATTTGAATCTGATTTGAGGGCTTAAGGCGTTGATTTGAGTTAGAAAGCTTCATTTCTTTGCATATAGCCCGGTTACCTTGTTTTTGAGGGTTTCGTAGTCCAAACATGATATAAAGGGACTCTTACACATTTTGAGATTACTGTAGCTTGTGTAAGAGGCCCCATGGATACTATTGTAATTGTAGGATGCATGAATAGGGCGTAAGATGAGAAATAAAGAAGGTATAGCTATTGTCCTTAAGAGTTTTGTGAAGAAAAGCATGTGAAATGAGAGGTACCTTTTGGCCCGATCCTTGTTTTCTCTTTCATTTTGTATAAGAAGGATTTCAAGGCCAGAAGTATGGGTTAGCAAGTTAGATATTTTTTGGTCGAGTTTAGGTAGAGTTGCAGAGTAAATTGTAAAGTTCGATGGTTTTAAGGAAAATACAATTTAGGTTTTGAGTCATTTTGTAGTAGGTTTTGAATTCATGGGGATTTGATGTTTTATGAAAGTACTAGAATTTGAATTGAAATGATTAATTCAAACTCATGTCTCTCCATTGTACATGCATATCTAAATTTTGAATAAGATAATCAAGGGTTGTCTCGTTCATCTCACTATTGTGGTGTGTATGATTTATGTTTTGGCTTTAATTCAAGGAATTAATTAAAATGCTTGAATGGGATTGTAGGTGGATATGTTTCCTATAAGGATTTGATAAGTAGTATTGGGTTAGAATACATGTTGATGAAATTGTAAAGAAATTTTCTCAAGGATCTTATATGTTATGTGTTAAATCTATCATAAACCCTTAGATTTTTATGAATTTGACTCCCTCAATGGATATATGGCACCGATCTAAGTTGTACTAATTTGTATGGTTCAATATTTTGTTTTTCTTTACCTAGCGTTTTCTTCAAATTGCAAATCAATGACCATTTTACACTGTGGAATGTGTTGTAGTTATCTCATGCTCCAAATAGTTGATATTACTGATGAATAGCCAATTCTATTCAATATTATGAGCTAGTATGATGACCTATTAAATGGGATTATCTGTTGTTGCTAATGTTGTTTACGATAATGGTGCAAAGGTTGTAAACACATTAAGGGATCACCCTCATGGGTCTTGTAAAGACCAAAGTTTAGGAGGTCTTTAAAATCCTTGTTAGTTGGTCTAGGTCCTTTGAGTTTCCCTTGATTGGAATTAGCAATT